>JAODTR010087501.1:0-36383 GCA_025399935.1 Amblyopsis rosae | reverse complement strand
AAAAAAAATACATTTTTTATAAAGATTTTATTTTTAATTATCCTGTAAGGTGTTGTGCACTTAACCGCTTAAGTGTTTATTATGCACTTAAGATATTCCTTTCCCCAGGTCAAGCAGAGACACATCTCCCTCCAGTGATTCAGATGAGTGGGTCCTTGTGTCGAACGGTTATGCTGGTAATGGTTCTAGGTCTCCGGCCCCTTCCCCAGGGTTAAATAAAGCGTCACGACCCCCTAGACCAGCTCGCCCACCCCCACCTACACCCCGCCGACCAGTCTCCTCGCCAGGTAGGAACATCAGAGAAGCCGTACCTCAGGCCTTTCATTCACGTCATAGGAGGACCCTCTTGTTGACTGCGCTGCCCTACCTTGCAGCCTCCTCAAGCAGCTCCTCCTCCACCGGTGACGCGAGGGAGGGTTCGGTAACTGTCTTCTCCACTATGGCCGCCGCTGCTAGTGGGGCTTCTGATTTACAGAGTGCCCCGTCAGCGGCGGCAGGGGGCGCCTCACAAGCAGCGAATGGGCCCAGTCCGGTCCCCACCTCAGCTGGCCCCGACCCCGCAGCCACCACAGCCACGCCCGTGAACAACGTTCCCCTTCCGCCAGGGTACGGGGTGTTGTGCCACTTCCCTTCCCACTTTCCTACCACTATATTTAAAATATTCAATTTTTAAAGGAAAGAGAGAAGACTTCACATAATAAAGTGACACGTGATGGGTAAAAAGCCATGTCTGAGTGCTATTCGTTAATAGAGATTTCTAGTAGCGGTTCTATCACCCAAATGCATGGATGCTGTGTGCCATTGAGTCTATTTGCAGTCTTGTTGACTGCATGTTGCTGTCTCTGCAGGTGGGAGCAGCGGGTTGACCAGAATGGCCGCGTCTACTTTGTGGATCACATTGAGAAAAAGACGAGCTGGGAGCGACCTGATGCTCTGCCTACCGGGTACCACAACACCACCATATAAGACCTGTGAGACTGCGGTCTCGTCATGGCGATATACATGTCACTGAGGCTAACTACAGCACAATGTGATTCCATGCAGACCGGTGTGGGGCAACTGGGGCAGGATAGTCTCACCTGGGTGTTAAGTTTCCAGTCCAAAGGTCCTGGGTCAATTCAGCTACACATTTGGCACACACATCCACAGTTACAGCTGTTAATAGGGTATCTGTGTCTGACATAAGGATGCTTATTTGGGTGGGAGTTAACCACACTAACCACTAGATTGTTCAGCCCTATTCCTGGCATGGATTACCTGTAAGTATACTTGAGTTAGATGCCTAATATTTGTACTGATTGGACTCACAAGTTGCTTCACTAAATGACCTACTGTAGTTATACATTTCTATTGTTATTCTCTTGTGTTTTAAGGTATAGTCAGCTATTGCAAGCTAAATGTAAGACCAAAATCACCAAATATCTCTTCGCATTTCGCTAGCTTACTGTTCTCTGTGCGTGTCGAAAAACGAATCTGATACGTCTACACAGCCCTGGCTTCAAAAATAGGAACATAAACAAAGTTCCCATACACTTTGCTTCAGTGCGTTTTGATGAGTGGAGCAGCGCTGTGGAGTGTTGTTGTTTTGATTTTAAGTTGGCAAGCGTTCTCGAGAATGACTAACCCTGCCTTTAAGGGTTCATTACACAAGTGCTTACACTGTGCACTGTGTGTGCAGTGCATATGACAAATACCTAATTGTGTCCCTGTGCTAGCATATAAGTACAGTGGACAATATGTAAAACCTGATATCTAGGTTACAGTAGTTGTGTGTGTTGCAAGTGAAGCTGAGCCCTCCCCCTGGTGGTTGCAGGTGGGAGCGCAGGGTGGACCCCATGGGCAGGGTCTACTATGTTGACCACATCACTCGCACCACCACATGGCAGCGGCCCACACAGGAGTCTGTGCGTAACTACGAGGAGTGGCAGCACCAGCGCAGCCAGCTGCAGGGAGCCATGCATCAGTTCAACCAGAGGTTCATTTACGGGGTGAGTAGAGCACTGTCAGAGACGCCATATAGAGGCGACATGCCGTAAGGCTACATCTAATGTAGATGTAGCTGTTATATTAATATAATACATAAAACTGAAACGATCTCCATCCAGATGAGTGTTTTAACTCTATTATAGAGCGATTACAAGGCATCTCTCTCCTATTAACAGGTCATGTTCACGTGTAAACTGCAAGCAATTTGTCAGTTTGTCCAGTTAAAGAACATTTACTGCTGTAACGAAACAGCAATGGCGAAAAATAAGACCAGAGATACATTTTTTATGACTAGGTGGAACCTAGTCATACTGAAAGTAACCCTTGAGCAGAGCCATTTAGAAGAGTCTTCTGGCACATACTTGAGTATAGGGCGTCATGGCAACAGAAAATATTGAATGGGAATTGTTGCAAAGTGACTACGGTGACGTACTGATAAGATCCAATCAGGAAGCGAATGTGGGGTGTGTGCATCATTGTTTCCAAGCTGATGCACGTGTGCCTGTCCAGACTAGAACGCAACCCCTGAGTTGTAAAACTAAAACTGTGCAAGCAGCGTTTTTGTTTTAGGATCTCTAGAACTCCGGAGTAATACGGATGCTAGGAGTAAATGTAGTTAAAATACTACGTCTTAAAATGAAAACATATTAGTATATAGACTACACCTTAGAGAATTTTGATTGGAGCACTATGGGAGAATTGCTAATGCTAATATGTCAGTTGGAGGAAAATATCCAAATAATACATAACATAATCCAAAAGAGCCAGTCGTCTGCTTTATAACTGCCATGCATTAACTTATTTAACCAATTGTGTGGTTGCATTGATGTAAGCCACCTGCCTATACTGTATTTCTAAATAACTGACCGGCGCATTTCAAAGATGGCTACGAGTGGCGATACCTGCCTATAAGGACTTTGGTACTGTGTGTGCTTTGTGGATGTGTTTTGAAATGTAATTCAACACATTACATTATCTATGGCATTTAGTGGAATGGGTATGTTAGTGAATCCCATTTCAGTTGGTTATATGTATGTGTGGATGACTGAGTTCTTATGGAATGCAATACACATTGATTTAATCAGCAAGACACATTCTTGTGTAGTCCTAGTAAGATGTCATAGCTTTATATATTTAAATTAATAAATAATGGGGTAACTAATCTAAATCAAAATGTATTAATTTAAGATAATACATGCATGAATGAATGAGGTAACTAAGCTAAATCAAAAATGTTCATTTAATTTCAGCTTCAAGACCAGCTTGCAGCCACAGCAAATAAAGAGTTTGATCCACTAGGACCTCTGCCACATGGCTGGGGTAAGCATCTTTTGCCGTGGGTAGCTTGCACTGTATGTGAAACATGTTTTAGTATTTATTTATGCCTCTGTGTTGTGTCAAAATGATTTGCTATGACTGTTTCGACAGAAAAGAGAACGGACACTAATGGCCGAGTGTATTTTGTTCACCACACAACTCGAATGACCCAGTGGGAGGACCCAAGGACGCAAGGGTTCGTAGCTCTGTGGTATCGTGTACTGTGCATCATAATGCATGCATGTGTATGCATCATTTTGTTATTAACTGGTGCAAATGCTAAACTCGGCATATAAAGGGCACTTCAGTATTGTTACATGTTTAATGTTGCAGCTTCTCCATTACCGGCTCTGATCATGATCAAACATGGCTAGACGTGCGTGTGTGTTGGTGTGATAATGTACACGTAATGTTCCTCAGGCTGCTGAATGACAAACCCCTCCCAGAAGGTTGGGAGATGAGGTTTACGGTGGACGGTATTCCCTATTATGTAGACCACAACAGGAGATCTACCACCTACATTGACCCCCGTACGGGAAAATCCTCACTGTGAGTGTTAAAATTAGGGGCGCTTACTTTCATAAGATCACCATAAGAGATGACTTACAGATTCATATATAAATATATATTTTTTCCTTTTTCTTGTATCACAGTGAGAATGGTCCACAGATCACCTATGTCCGGGACTTTAAAGCCAAAGTGCAGTACTTCAGGTTCTGGTGTCAGGTATGTAGCTTTTAAAGCTTTTTCTTCACAAACACAAGCTTGCTATTATTTAAAGTTAATGGCTACCAAATGAGTCTTTATTAAACTTTGGCCTGTGCATGTGATCACATGGTTTGTCACACAGGGAACAATTTGACAGTACCTAAAGCAGTACCTTGATCAAGGGCTTCTTTTTCTTTTGTCCTTTTTCTACTTATTTTATCATTTGTAAAATATTTATTTATTTTCACATTTTCTAAAAGGTATTCATTTTTCTTCCAGCAACTGTCAATGCCTCAGCACATCAAGATTACAGTCACGCGTAAAACCTTGTTTGAGGATTCATTCCAACAGGTGAGGTTCTACTCAACTATGTAAGTGTCATCTTTGCACATTACACAACAAATGCTCAAATTGTTTTTCTGTTTTCATAGATCATGAGCTTCCACCCACAAGATCTGAGACGGAGGTTGTGGATAATCTTCCCTGGAGAGGAAGGTTTGGACTATGGAGGTGTGGCAAGGTAAATTCACTTTTTGTACTTTGTGAGATGATTTTAAGGTGTGTTGCCTTGTGCGCAAAACAAATTATATTATCATGAACTAAACTAGCTTAACCAGTTTGAGAATGTACTGTTCTCTTGTTGACATTTCTTATTTGCGTGGCTATATTTACAGGGAATGGTTCTTCTTGCTTTCTCATGAAGTTCTGAATCCCATGTACTGCCTGTTTGAGTATGCCGGCAAGGACAACTACTGTCTACAGATCAATCCCGCATCCTATATAAATCCAGACCACCTCAAGTACTTCAAGTTCATTGGACGCTTCATTGCCATGGTACACTGCACTGCATACCGCCATATTACTATTTATACTGTATTATACATGTTATCATAATCAGCATATCTCCCTTAAGGCCTGATTCAGTATGTAACGCATGTGTCCCCTTCTAGGCTCTGTTCCATGGAAAGTTCATTGATACAGGGTTTTCCTTGCCCTTCTACAAGCGGATCCTGAACAAACCTCTGGCTCTCAAGGACCTAGAGTCTATAGACCCAGAGTTCTACAACTCCCTCATCTGGATAAAGTACGTATGAGGATACTGGATGTTACCTAGCAGACAATTGTTAAAAACAACAGAATCGTATATTTTAACAGATTATATTTTCTAGTCTTATTTTATGCAACATGCTTGCATTCACTTAGTTACTACATCCACAGTTCAGTGAAAGTTTCAGTAATGATATCAGTCTACTCTTTATGTAAGTGCATGTATACAGTATGCTAGATGTCAAATAAGCCCCCACGTGCACTTTATTATGTAATTATAAATCCCTGTCATTATGGATACAGGTTTCTACTAAAATGTGATGACACACACGCACACACACACACATACAGCTCAGGTGTTCTATTGGGCAGTCAGTTACACATATTTTTATTTTAAAATAAAGTCCTGTCAAAAATATAATTATATTATATTTGATCGCACAATATCGCCCACCACTGAGCAGCTCCAGGAGTGATGAGGACCCATAAACATCTAATGTTTAAATTAGCTGTTGAATCAGCTGTTAAACCTGTACACATTAGCTCTAGTTCTACCTGACCACAGTTGAAAGCTACTGTACAGTGCCATGATTCAGTAGTACAAGAGTTGGAGCAACTGTCCAGAATTAAGTATTTTTGAGGAAAGAAAAAGCAATGGAACGAAACAGAAATTATATTTATTTGACCCTTTGAAAACATCAATCACATACACATACTGTATTTTTGTTTTGCGTCATATCTGGATCATGGCATTTCCTTTCAAAAAGCTGTCAACGTATTAGTGTTCATGCTCTTATGTTATTATCTTGCCTGCAGAGACAACAACATAGAGGAGTGTGGTTTAGAAATGTTCTTCTCAGTCGACAAGGAGATTCTCGGAGAGGTTACAACTCACGAACTGAAGCCGGACGGAGGAAACCTTCTTGTCACAGAAGAGAACAAAGAGGAATACATTCGGTACAGTTGCCTAATGTTTCGCTAGTATGATGGTTGGAGTAAGAACAGTGCTGCAATTCTTCAGAGGTCCAGATAAAACAGTACTCATCGTTTTTTTAAGAAATGTGTTGTCACACACCCTAAGATTTGCAATAGACCTTTCGCCAGAGTATGATTGACAGGCAAGCTGACTAATCAGAAGGCCGAAATGTGTTGCAACGCGCCGCACTGTCTGATAAACAAGAATCACCGCCGGTTTGTAGCTACTAGATTTAAATGAGAAACTGAAACCATCAGGTAGTAATGTCCTATTGTCTTCCGATTTTCTCACGTTATTGTCAATGACACAATGTTAGTCGTCTCGTTTTATGGTCAGCTCAGAGCCATGTGGGTCAGCTGTCCGACAGTTAGCCAACTCGCTTCTGGCGAAAGGTCCATTGCCTACACAACTGACATAGATTATCCAATGTCAGTCAAACAGGGCTTGTGCACACAGATTTACGTCTAGGACTCATGAATCCCTACAGAGAGACTTTTCAACTTTTCTCATGTGACCTAGGCTAGTAGCAGAGTGGAGGCTGTCCAGAGGGGTGGAGGAGCAAACCCAGGCTTTCTTTGAGGGCTTCAATGAAGTTCTGCCACAGCAGTATCTGCAGTACTTCGATGCGAAAGAACTTGAGGTACTTAATATCTTTTTTTTCTTGTGCTTTTCTTAGAAAAGGTGAGCAAGCAAGCATACATTACATTATTTTCAGCAACTGGGTCAGCAAGATGAGTGTAGTGTAGTTCAAATGTATTTTCCCTATAAAGAAATTGATGCATTTATGTGTCATGTGTAGTGCCATTAGTAGTACATTTACCTTAATACATCAATGTTATCAGGGAATTCATCCCTGCCATTCACTGTTCAAGTCATACTATTCACTTAGTTTGCTATTAGGTGCAATATTATCTAGTGTTGAATGAATCCCCAATGAATGTGATGTTGCCTGCCTGCCTGCAGGTGATGCTGTGTGGGATGCAGGAGATTGACTTGGTTGACTGGCAGAGGAGCACAATCTACAGACATTATGCCCGTAGCAGCAAGCAAATCCTCTGGTTCTGGCAGGTTGGGGGCAGAGCACACGTATACACTCAAACTTCATGTTTAGATTATATTCAGGTTGTTCATGATGAACGTTTAAAAACGTTCTAATAGTCATATTTGCTCATGTAAATACCTTAACATTAATGTTATTAGTGCATTATCAATAATGAAGTAATAGTAATTATATATCTCTTTTTTACATTTAATATTTAGCCGGAAACAATAGTTTTACCAGTAGATAGTTTAAACTATATTGTCCCTAAGGGGAAATTTGTCTTGTAAATAAAATAATTTACACCAGTCAGTATTACACATAAGTGAAATTAGCAGTTTACATGTGCTAGAAATCATTAACATATTTAAATACAGTACACACGTCATGGTGATGACAACATTATATTACAAAGCCCTCGCCCCAGATAAGTATTATTATTTTAAAAGCATCAAGAGCCCTAATAGAAGCTGGGACAAATGAGTTGTTGTACATACTGCATCTGCACTTGGGTACCCTGAATATTTAATCAGAGGTGAGGAGCTGGAACATGGAGAATGTGAGATGGATAAGAAGCCATCTTCACTTTTCAGCCTGTCTAATTACAAACTGCTCATAGAAATCCTGAAGAGAAGGGTGCTTCTTAGCTCACATTACCCTCAGTGCTGTTTGAGCCAGATGTGAATCTCTGGACTTGAGCTGAACAGACAGGTTTGCAAACCATGCTTTATTTCTGAACCGTGTGATGCTCACCAAGACAGCATGGTAAAATAGCAATGTACAGTTACATTTCAGCCTCTGCTGTATTTCTATAGCATACGATTTCAACATGGATGTTCCAGCTCTTCCATTTTAACAGTGTACCTTTCAGCTTCCACCTCAATACACATTTTAAACTAGCATATTGATGTAACTAATGAAATCCATACAGTACCAACCACAATCAGCAAATGCCTTATTGCATTAAATTGGTAAAAACAGATGTCGGGCACTGGTTGTACTGGTAGTTAATTTGTTCTTATTTGTTATAACTATTTAACTCAGTTTGTAAAGGAGATGGACAATGAGAAGAGAATGAGGCTGCTGCAGTTTGTCACAGGAACCTGTCGACTTCCTATGGGTGGCTTTGCTGACCTAATGGGTATGCCTTTATACTGGTCACATTTAACTTTGCTTGTGTCCAATATTAAGTATTTCTTTTCATTATATTGTTCAATTCATTTAGGGAGCAATGGCCCTCAGAAGTTCTGCATTGAGAGAGTGGGCAAAGAAAACTGGCTTCCAAGAAGTCACACATGGTATGGTCAACTTCCTTTAAAAAAAAAAAAGTTTATTTCATTAGATTTAGATGTATTTATTAATAACAGGAATTGCAATTTCTTTGGCAGATAAGTATTTCTTTAAACACAGGTTTTCATAAGACGCTTTGCATCCTATATCCTATAGTTTAGCATTCCACTTACCGCATTATGCACATGGATTGTTATTGTTATAACACAAGCATGATGCTTTGAATGATAATTGAGGTCTTTTGAATAGCAAATTCAGTTACAAATCCTTCCTTATAGTCAGGTGATTATTATCCTTGTGATACCATCCTGATTTCGCAAGCTACAGTCTTTGCTGTGTGAGCATTGCTCTGGAACCCCTCAATTCAAAAACATTTGTATATAAAGGCAGTGTTAATACATTTAAATCACATTTTCTTACAAATAGTTAGATCTTTTTTTCACCCAATCTGAATGTTTAACACGAGAGTGCCATTGGAAACTGAAACATACAACGTACTGTGTTGTCATCTTGTGGAAAATCGATTGTGCTATGGTCAACAGCTTGTGCATTGAGGGGTTCCAGTCTGATGCTCAAGGCAAAATAACATTGGAAATGGCAAGATGATGATGGTGTCCCTAGGTTAGGTCGTTATGGCTTGTTAGCATCACTCTGGATCCCGTGACATGAATAATATTTCACTTGAACAGGGAAAACAAACCATACATGTCACATCCATCTCTAACTCGACTGCGTCGTCTTCTAACACACACCTGGACCCACACAGTAATTTTTTGCACTTTTTTTTAACACATTTAACCAATTCAAAGTATTTCGAAGATAAATATTCAGACAGTACATTGCAGGATAATGAGGAGTGTGGCAGCACTTTGTGGTAAAATGCTGGTGTCTGGCATGCAATTCAAAGAGGGAACACGTGTTCTTGTGAACACAGCCTTAGGCACAGGGAAGGCAAAAATATCAACTGTTAAATGCTGCCAACCAAGCCCTCTTAGTCATGTCTGACGAAGTCTCCTTTCATTGTTAAGATCAGTAGGGTATGTCAAGTGGATTTACCTGTGACCCAACCTAAACTTTAAGAATAGTGACACCCCACTTTATTCTCTCTCATTCAACCAATGCAGCTTTAATCGTCTGGACCTTCCTCCGTACAAGAGCTACGAGCAGATGAAGGAGAAGCTGATGTTTGCCATAGAGGAAACCGAAGGCTTCGGGCAAGAGTAGCAGAACATGGTTCAGGAGGAAAGGCACAGGGAAGAAAAGGATTGGCTTGCAGGAGCCACATCCATGCATGCGGCTACCAGCCTTCAAAATGTTCTGTCTCATAGGTTTTAGGGCTGAAATCTGCCAAGCCAGCCATGGATTAGATCAGATCTGAGTCGTCACGGGTCAGAAGCAATCCCCTGTTTAAGAACGATAATTTTAATTATATGAAATAAGGCTGCTCAGAGTAGCACTCCTCACTTGCACTTTTCATTCAGGGCCATGTTAATATTCATTATGTTATGATGGTAATGAATACTGCCCTGTCTGCAGGAATGTGGTCTACAGGTGTTCTTAACTGACAGGCAGGTGCTGGGAGTAGTCACTACCCATGACCCACGCCCACCTAGAGCTGGTACCAGGACATGTTTGGATGCTCTGTTCCATTCAGGTCCAACGTCAGCCAAAGTTGTAAACACGCCAAGCTAACTTGACCCGATATTTGGTAGTCCCGGAATGTTCAACCAGCTGTTGGCTTGGTGTATTTCAGCCATTATTAGGCAGCACTTGTTTTCACTGTGACGGGCACATGCAGCAACATCTTTACTTATATGTTCAGATATACTGTAAATTCCTTAACTCAAGAGTGTTATGGCCCACCATTTCTCCAGGTTTTCCTCTCACCCCCTTTCACGTCCCACGCAAATCCAGCTTGCCTTACTTCACCTTTTCAATCTTGCAAAGAGGAGATTAAGACAGAATGGATGCCTGTTTTACAAGTGTGCACCCAAGACTATGCTTTTTTACACATCCTGCTTAGAGTGTCCTATTTCATTGACATCAGAAAAGCTAATTAGTCAGGCCCATGCACTTGAGCATCTAGTCTTAAGGCGAGGAACAATATTTTGTGCAATTTCTTTTGACAATTTAGATTTTACTTGTCAAGTACACACTGCAAAATTATATTTTTGACTGTCGAAGAAGTTGAGCAGAAAACTGAAAAAAAAAAATATTGCTTATCTGAAATAACCATATATTGTATGGTTACAAATCTTTCAGGCATACCTTATAATCTTGAATGATTATGTTCAACATTTCGAATTGATTACTTGATAATTTAAAAGGCTGATGTTTTTAGTCCTGTACTAGCTCTCAATTTGGCTTAAGGTATGATATTGATACTTTAACTAGGTTTTTTTTATTTCCTAAAATACATTGAAATGTTTAATGTTTGTATGTGACTGTGCAGTCTTGATTGCTCTTAAGAGTCTACTTTTTAACAGAACGTTATGCTCTTATATGAGCCAACCAGTTTATACTTTCCTTATCATACAGTCAAGGCATCTAGATTTTTTCATTCTAAAATCTGCAAAACCGTTTAGGCGTTAAAATAAATGTCAGCAGCCTTAAGAAAGATAAAAAGACAATGCTACTGATTAATTTGACAATTAGACCAAGATACTGCCAGTAAGTAGTAACATAACAAATGTAAGAAATACTTAACATAAAAATAATAACTTTAAGGAAATGCATGCGCGTGACTATTGGTCTAACCAAATAAGACAACAAATAATGATTTGGGTCTTGACATCTACTTAAAGCCAGCCCATTAAATCTGAGATGTAGGCCCAATTTAAGAATGAAATGTTTATTTTACACTGTAGTTATTTGACCCTAGTTTTATAGGGTGTAAAGCATCACAATGTATGGTGCATTTAATGTCAAGTGTATAGTGACATGAAGTATATCTTCCAGTCTTAAAGTAAAACAATAAATAGCCCAAATAAATATAATTCTACCGAATTGTAACCAACACAATTATATCCTAATGGGGTTGGGTGTTAATGAGATTTACTTATGAATTGTAAATCTTGTTTGGAGTTCCAAAATTCTTACAAACATTCAACAAGGCCTTTGAAGCATATCAATATCACATCTGTCTAATTATTTAATATTATCCTATTACAGTAACTATGCAAGGTCTATATAATGTCATAAATTATTGCTAAATATTATGTGTAGGAAAACAATTCACCATTATTCTTATGTAATTATAAATATGAAATATGACTGATTAGTCACCGTCTGAGCATCGCAATAGTGACGAAAATGGGTTGTAAATACTGTAGAATTGCACTGTGTCCCTATCTTTCTTTGACATGCATACATATAAATTCAGTTGGCAAAGAAATCCAGGATGTATAAGCATTTGTCCCAGTGTATCAATGTGGCTAAAGGCACTGCTAATTGTGATATTTTTCCTGCAAAAGGTTTGAAAGGGACCTGGACAGTCTGCGTTTTGTTCAGATTGAAAAGCAAACTGACCCTCATACTGTCTAGTGCCTGTAAATGCCTATACTTCCTAGTTGGTTCTTATCCAACTGCTCCATGTAACTCTAAACAAAGCCATTGCCTACCGTACATTTACATGCACTCACATTCCGCTGATATTTTGGATATGTTATGACATTCAGAATAATAGAGGAATATACTGTATGTATGACATGTAGTCAATGTTGAAAACTGACTGCAGGATGTGTCTGACTAGTCAAATATTTGTCGAAATAGACTTAAATATAGGCTGTGGTTAAATGTTTAACAAATATAGCACATTGGCATCTAAAATAATTAAATATGTTTTAAAGGATTTAGAAATTAAAGATATATGCAAGAGTGTTCTACTGATTGCATTTGTAAATCATGTTGATAGTGTAATCACTGTATTTTTGTCAAGGCTTTTAACTTTTTTGATAAATTGGAGTTGATAGTTTAATACTATTTATTTGTTTTCATTTTAATGTGACGATAATTGATTTCATGTAAAATCATGAACTAGAAAACATGAATAAATGGGCAAATACAGTTGTCTTCTTTTTTTCTTTCTTTCTTTAATGTTACATTATACTGTTGTTCGTGCTCTAGGCTACTATTGATTGTACGGCCCCATTGGGTAAGATAAGTGGGAATGTACCGGCTTACTATCATATTGCTACAGTATATTCTGAATATTTAAAATAAATATTGACCATAGTCAATATGAAGGAATGAGTGTAAAGAGTAAACTCTTATAACTGGCAATAAATTAAGCTTTAAGCTGTATTGGCTCATATGTTTATGTTTTAACATAAGAAGAAAATGTAACCTGAAAAAAACACTGCAGGTTTATGCCAAGGCACAATCAATTTTACATCTAAATGGCACAGTGGTGGCATATACTACTGTAATGTGGCCAAAACAAACAATAGACTACTCTAAAGCTGGTGTACACAAACAATGGTATATTTAAAGTTAATTGTCTCATATTTAAACACATACTACAGTGTGTATAATCATTTTCATAATCATATTCAGCAGTACCTTTATAAACTGATCTTAATAAGTAGGAACTGCAGTTGTATACGTTTGTGTGTCGGTACGCCATTACACAACATGTGTTACATTTATTTGTATCCCCATCATGGCAGGTCCTGATATGATAAAAACTGTCTTATATACTGTCAATAATTTGCTGCAGCAAGAAAAATACAAAGCTGCACTTGCAGTTTTAAAAGGATTCAGAAACGGCGCCGTGTGAGTTGTTAATGAAAGTTTCACTTTACTGGAACATTTTTAATTGAGCTAGCAAGCAGGCTAAATTAGCCACGTACTGTAAGCGATTCACTCACTAGCGCTAACTTGAGAATGAACGTGATTCATTCATTATAGTTTCCTTCCTGCTACACAAGAGTCAAAAAAACTTTAGATATGAAGCTAATTTACATTTTGTGTCGTTGACTACGGTTTAGGATATCAACTATAGCTGTTATTGTAAATTTTAAAAGGTAGAACCTGTTAACCAGTGTTAGCTAGGACTTAAACCTAGTTTATGGGAAGGTGCTTCCTGGATAAACTTGCATAACCTTGCCAAATAACATGAAAAGGCTACTGCAACCAGATATCCTACATGTGGATTTACTATTCTACATTTTCTATCTCTTCCCTTCTTAGGTATGGGGCCAAAATTAGAGCACCCCATGCCCTTGTGATGACATTCCTATTCAGAAATGGCAGGTGAGAATATTAACCCTCTGACTCTTTTATCAATATCATTGACACAGGTAAATTATTTACCAGCACCATTGGTTTCTCCTCTGACCCTAGTGTGAAGGACAAATTGAGGGCGATTGTAAAAGCTACATACACTCACTCCCGCAACCTGGCCTACTTTGTGTTCACATACAAAGGGTTACAATCCTTGCAAGAGAAGATCCAAGGAAAAAGTCTCCAGTCACATTCTTTCCTGGCAGCTTGCATAGGAGGATGGTTGGTCTTTGGGCATAACAACAATATCAACAGTCAGGTAGGAAATGTGTTATGTTTATAATGGGATTTCTTATTACAGTATATCAGCATTGATATATATATAGCATGAACCATATTAAGAATATAGAAATAAACCATGATTGTGACTTGTCACTTGTCAATCTCCTTTTCTCACACAACGGTTTTAATTTATTTTTGCTATTCTCCTCATTTTAGATCAATATGTACTTGCTCTCTAGGATTATTTTTGCCCTATCTCGACTTGCAGTGGAAAAAGGATATATCCCCCAGCCAAAACAAGATCCCTTCCCACTGTTTGCCACCTTGGTCTGGGGCATTGTTTTGTGGCTGTTTGAGTATTACCCTCACACTCTGCAGCCCTCGCTGCAGTCTTCTATGAACTACCTCTATCATGACAGCAATGTGTGGCATGACATATCAGACTTCCTTGTTTACAATAAGCCAAGGACTACTGCTCAGAAATGATTGTTTTTATGAGTTTTATTAACATTGCTCAAACTGTCATGTTGTTCTTTTGCATTTTCAGCTGCACCGTATGCACTCAACATAATGACAAAATCATCTGTCCCACAGAATTACCATGCGTTATTCGGGATTAGTCCCATTTAGTTTGGTCTTTGAGATCTGTGGTCCATACCATTTTCTCTCTGTAAAGTGCTAAACCTAATCACTACTCTGTTTTGACAATGGCACTGAGTATATAATATTCTGTTTATCTGCTATTTACATACTGTGGGAGATAATCCTTATGTGGTGTGTTGACTATTTTCTGCTTGCATTGATCACTTTAAACCTAAGGTACAAATACATGCAAGTGAATGACAGCATCATCTTAATGCTGCAAGGTAAAATATGGATCTCGTGATTAAAAATTCACAATGACAGAAAAGGATATTCCATAGCATTAAAAAAATATATATTTTAATTACATTGTATGTTTGTTTATATTTTATATTATAAAATATTTGGGCATCATAAAAGAGGTTGGTAAATGTTTTAAAGCTTCAAATTACTTTTCATGGATATATTCAACAAATGCCTGCTTGTAAAGAATTGCTGTGACCTCAAAGTTGATTGTTTTGTTGAATATTTATGTTAACGCATTAGAAATATCTTTGTGACAAATAAATACACTGGGTTTTGGTAATATAACAGAACTGTTTTAAATATTTGTTTTCATTTCATTTCTGATTTCTATTTCCATGTGGGTTGGTGCTTTACCTTGGTGCTGCTCCCTTCGGGGATGGGTTAAATGCAGAGAATGCATTTCTCCTAAGGGGGATTAATAAAGTATGATTTCTTTCTTTCTTTATGGCTGCAATGGCAAAAAAAATGCAAACCATACTACTACACTACAGTATGCATGTTATATAGTTATTTGGTGCAATGCATTCATCTTATTTTTAAGGGGTGTGTGTCACTCCCTGTCTCTGAGCTATCTTTTTTCTGTAACTAAACAACATTGCAACAATTAATCTCATGTTCATTTGACCATTTTTGGTTGTGCTCCACATGTGATTCAAAGCATTAAATATTTGTTCAAATTTTCATGAATATGTTTACTGTGAAACAATACCATTATAATTTAGGCTACTAAATCACACCAATTATGCCTATCACGTTTGGTGATACTGTAGCCTATATCTTAAAATGTAACTTTTTGACTGATCCTAACCATTAATTTTATAATGGGACAAACATATTTTGTCAATGACTGAATGTGCCACGCACACCATTTACATATAACAAAACATTGTTAAAATACCTGTTTCATTCTGACATAAGACAGTTGCTTAACACGTCAGATATAGTTTTACACCCATAGAACTAAATATAGGATACACCCAGAAACCATCCTTTACTTACGGTAGTGGGATAAAAGGCTCTGATTACACACACACTTGCACAGCTTTATTGTGCGTCTCCCAAAGTTGTGCAACACTTAAGGAAAAACGAGTTTGTTCCCTCACGCAGGAAAAGGCAGTAGCCTATTTTTTTTTTCAGGCTGGGCAGATCACTTATATGCCTGCAGAAATGGAGAAGGGACTCACTTTACTGCAAATAGATCAAGAAGAAGCTCCTATCAAATGGAAGGTGAGGTTTACATTTATACTATTTGAAGCACTCATGCTTTATTAAGTATTAAAACGCTTACTAAGTATTACAAATATGTTTGCTTGCAGATTTGAGCCTCAGCCATGTTAACCTGGAACATACAGAAAACCAGAAAATCCATAGGACACAGGGCTTTAGCAATTCTAAAACTCTGGTGGTTCGAAGAGGAGCCCCATTCCAAGTCACCCTGCACTTCAAGGGTAGACTCTTCAACACCCAGACAAACAATATCATAATCAGAGTTCTTCTAGGTATTATAACATATTTTGACTTGTAACTTAACTGTCTTTGTGCTATCAGGAATTTTGGACCCAAAAATATTCTATTCTCTTCCTCTATTATTAAGTCTGTCTTTTTATTGTTTCAAGACAATACAATATATTTTAATTTATTATGGCACTGTTGGCCAGATTAACTTCTTTAACGGATAAATGTACCTATTAAAAGTATTTTTTTGCAGTGTAGGCCTACACTCAGCACCTCAAATATAAAGGAATATTACAGTTAATACCATTCAAATGAACATGTGGGACTGCCCTGATCTGAGAACCAACATTACAATACAATGCATTCAAAGTAATTGACAATTACTGTATAAGGTTGTGAAAATACCTACCTTTGCTTATACCTTCCAGGCCCTGTGTATGTGACGATACCTGTCACCTTCTCCCAGGATTACTCTCCCTCCCTTTGGAGTGCTTATTTCAACACAGAGACTTTAAACTCGCAGTCTCCATCCATAACCATCTGCTCCCCAGTGTCTGCTCCCGTGGGGAGGTACAAACTACATATGTTTCTGTTCAACCAGCGGGGCAAAAAGACCTACAGTGTCGGCAACTTCATCCTGCTCTGCAATGCCTGGTGTCGGGGTATGTCAATAAACATGTAACAATACATATTGTAGTCTTTTACTGTTTTTGAGGGCAATATACATTATGAAAAACATATTTTGTTTTGTTGCTACATTCTAGAGATTGGGATACAATATGTTCTTCCTTGTTACTGAATATCTTTATATATTCAGAAATACTGATCTTGAATGAAATTCAGAATTAGTTGCACTACAAGCTTAATAATAATCCAAGTGATATGTCAACATCTTTATCTCCTGAAATCTGTGAAATGTTAGTTATTTATAGTTATGTATTATCATAATTTACACTGCAACGTATGTGGAAAAGACTAGATTAATAGAAAAACAGGTCTTGTAGGTCTTATTAGAGATCAAACTCCTATTGTATAATAATGGTATTGGTATGTTTATCTGGCAGAGGATGCAGTGTTTGTTCCCTTTGAGGACCAGAGAGGGGAATATGTCCAGACTGACTCTGGTTTAGTGTATATTGGCACACCTATGAACCCTGTCTCCAGATCATGGTCCTTTGATCAGGTGTGTATGGAATACAATAAAGTAACAACACAAACAGTATATGTCCATTTTAAGACCCCAATAATGTTAAAGACAATTATACATTAATGCCTTAGATTTACACTTAGATTTATCTTAGTGTAGATTCTGTCTGAACTCACTTTCTCTTAATTTATATAAAATAATTATTAAAATGTCTCAAATATAGATATACTGTATTTTGTGTCATCAAAACAAAAACAGAAAGACAAGCTAATCTCTTCTCCTGCCCCCCGCCCCCCCAACTCTTTCTATCAATCTTCTTAAATAGTATGAGCCAGGAGTTCTGGAGGCGTGTCTGGACCTTCTTCAAGTCAGCCCTCAGCACAGTAAGAACCAACAAAAAGACTGGCTCCAGCATGCAGACCCCATCTACATCAGCAGGGTTGTGTGTGCCATGGTGAGGATTTACCAAGTGTCTTGTTTTCCATATGCTAGCTAGTCCAATGAATGAGAATGACTTACTACTTGCCCTGACAATGTTGCCCATTAACGCAGGTTGTGACTTGAATTTGAACACAATGTTCTGCAAAGAAAACACACCCACACACAGTGCACCGATTATATATTAACTGTTGTATTATTGTAGCCAACTTAAGTCATTATTAAGTCCCACTTTAGGTGACGTGATGAATTGATTAAAATACTGTATCGAAACATACGTATACAGAAACATGATTTGCTTTTTGAAAATAGATCAACAGCGAAGATGACCGTGGCGTGCTTAAAGGAAACTGGTCTGGTGCATACAAGGACGGTGTGAACCCTGCCACGTGGACGGGTAGTGCGGACATCTTGAGACAGTGGGCATCCTCTGGCTTCAGCCCAGTCAAGTATGGACAATGCTGGGTGTTTGCTGCTGTCATGTGTACAGGTGAATATACTGTAGAATGGTAAATGGACCTAATTTATCTAACACTTTTATCCAAAGAGATTATTTGCCTCACATTCACCCATTCACACACACGCATGCAAGGAGACACCTGACCACCGGAGGCAATTAGGTGTCTTGCGCAAGGACACCTCGACATTTAGTGAAGAGCTAGCGGGGTTCAAACCAGTGAGTTTTTACCTATCGCCCCGCTCTACCTCTGTGCGCCAGCGCCACTTACCGCTAGTGGTCTGTAGTGTTCAAGACCATTAATCAGTCAATACATTTATTTGTTTAGAAAAAGAAAACTACAAAAAAAGAGTCACCAGAGTCTGATTTACTGTATACATAAAAAGTTGTGCTGTGAAGCACATTCTGTGAAGTACATTCTGTGCTGGTTTGTCGTATCTGTGGCATCATATTTTCTGTGACGCAATATTCCAGACAGACAGAATGTACAATATGCTTATAGTGTTTTTACGAGCTTGTGTGTCTTGTAGTCATGAGAGTTCTTGGAATTCCATGCCGCGTGGTCACAAACTTCAACTCTGCTCACGACACCAATGGCAACCTTGTGATCGAGGAGTTTTACAGCGAGACCGGGAAGAAACTGCCTCAGAGCAAAGACAGTGTATGGTAAGCACTGTAGTGACACAATATCATTTTTTTATGTTGTGTTTATGAGCCATGACTATAAACTTGAGAATCCGCTGTTCATTGTGGAAATGTGACAATAATATTGAAATTGAGCCAATTGAAATACTCATTCATGAATTAATTACAATATACAGATATCAACCGAATAAGACGTTCACTGTTTTGTAATACTGTGTGCGCTGTGACATTCGTTCTAACAGGAACTTCCACGTCTGGGTGGAATGTTGGATGAAGAGAGGCGATCTGGAGCCTGGAATGGACGGCTGGCAGGTTCTGGACCCAACCCCCCAAGAGAGGAGCAGTGGTACGCATGGAAGAGCATTGTTTTTGATCAGGCCATGCATCATCCCCAGCCTGCTCCCTTCCCCTCATATCTCCCCTCTTCTGTCCTACAGGAGTGTTTTGCTGTGGCCCAGCCCCCGTCAGAGCCGTCAAGGACCGGCGTGTAGACCTGGCCTATGACATTCCCTTTGTCTACGCTGAGGTGAACGCGGGCGTCCGCACGTTTGTAGTGAGGCAGGATCAGGTGCTCAGCCTCAGCACAGACGCACAGAGAGTGGGTTCGCTCATCTGCACCAAGGCCATCGGCTTCCCCAGGCTGCAAAACATCACGGCTGACTACAAACATGTCAAAAGTAGGCTTCACTTACTGTACCATCATGCAGTCATTCGTGCTGTATATGTCCCCCTGACTCAAGTTAACAAGTCAACAAGTTGTAGCATAACATAATACCCCTCCAAAATACTAACAACATTAAGGGGAAACTATTTTTATGAATGGGAGAGGGGAGGAGCACGTTATGGGGGTGTTGCTTGTTTTCATATGAAATGTAGGCTGTAAAGCCCTTTGAGACTGCAATGTGATTAAGGGCTATGTAAATTAAATTGACTTGACATGAAGGATTATCAAACTATAAATAAAGCACAGCGGAAGTTCAGACAGGACATGTGTCACGTTGCTGGGTTGTCAGCTGTCAGACCTGCTTATTGTTGCGTAACACGAATTGGTCAGTTACTTGAGTGGGTTACTTCTTCCTGCCGCTTCCCTTGCTAGCCCATTAGCTCCCTCCTCCTCCCCCTGCACCGCTGTTCTGTTGTGTGTCTGTGTTGCTCGTTGTCTGTTGTCTTTGTGGCTTGCTCTGTTCTGTTCCTCGGGGAGGGAGGTCCCCCTGCTGCTCTCCCTGCTGTGGCTTTCCATGTATATGCATGGAAAGGGCTTTCCATGTATGCGCATGGAAGGGCAGTGAGCTCCCAGAACAGAGCCATATCTCCAAATGTAAATAATTATTAAGTTAATAAATATACTTTGACGAAGTAGTCCTGACTGAACTATATTACTGTCTGACAACGCAAAACATCGACACCCCTCTGTGGTTGCACGACCCCTCTAACCCTAGTCTTGCAAAGCCAGCCTTTACATACGTAAGCACTGGCTAACTATGTCAGTACATGCTTGATAAGCAATGTATTTTGATACATGCATGACAACCACCTACGTAACTCAATGACCAAGCCGGACGGCAAACTTAAAATGAGGAATTCGTTGGAAAACGTAACATCAGGACTCTGGCTGGTCTTGTAAATCTATAAAACGAATAGGCTACGGTTACTGCCTAAAATATATTTTAATTTAGTTAAAAAACAAAAAAGCAGTGCACTAGTCTTTGAGTCAGTCCTGTGTCGAACTTACAGGGGTATATGTTCAGCACAGAGTTGCTTAGATGTGTAGTTCTAAAGGATGGAAGATACACACTACTCTAACCCTAACCTATAAAGGTTGAGAAACTTGCTGGCATATGGATGCATTTTTAACATTTGTTTTTGAATCCAGGTCCTCAATCGTCGGTTAGTTCAAGAAGTTCAACAATGTCAACTTCAAATAGATCAAGAAGCTCAACCATGTCAGACAACTCAACGTTAAGCAGAAGTAAGACTTCAACATGAACAAATCCATGTGATGCATCAACTTAACATTTTTGGCGTTGCTGATTAAATTTGCTATGAGCAAGCACACACACCTAAACACACACGTATTGTGTTATATCTGCAGGCTTGCCGCAAGGTCTCTCTGTCTATTTGAGGCTGGATAAAGGCCCCATTATCGGGGAGCCAGTCCTGTTCAAGGTGACAGTAACCAATAATGAGAAAGTGGCCAAGGTTATTAAGGAGCATCTTAATGCCCAAGCCAAAGAGTACAACCGCAGTCCACTAGACAGCTTCTGGGAGACCCACAACTACATTCAACTGGCACCACTAGAAGGTAAAGCATTTCAGTAAATGAGCATTCGAATGACAAAAACAAATGTCATGTGAAAGTTTGTTTAATCATGTTTACTTTCTTAAGTTTTGATTCTTGTTTAGCTAAATGCCGGACACGGTTCTGACTGTTATAATACACGATAGAGGCCTACTGATACAGTATAAAGACATAGTCTTAACCATATGACCCTCGCTCTGTTTCTCTATAGCTAAAGTGCTGCATCATCAGATTAGCCCTGCCCAGTACGAACAGGCCGGAGGTGACCATATCAACCTTGCCGTTGTCCTGAAAGATGAGGCCAGCCAGGAGAGGGCGCTAGCCTCAGAGGAGTTCAATATTGTTAGCCCACATCTGAATATAAAGGTATGTTCAGTAAGAGACAGATTAGTGTTCAGCAATAGGCTACTGTGGAATCAGAGGGCCATATGATCATTGGTTGAAAGTACAATGAATCGCAAGCGAGACATAGTATACTAAATATTGACATGACGTGTTTCATTAAGGAGGCTAAAAAGTTCAACCGTGACGTTTCTTGCCACTTCTTTAATGGCATTATACTGTATGTATCAAAATGATATGTACTTAGCTACAGTAGAAGGCATGTGAAGGCACTCAAAAGTTTAAACAGCTACTGTAACAATTGAAAATGTATTGTACATATTATTGTTACTACAGTATACGTTGTCTATTTTCCCCAGATAACAGATGAAGATGCCATTCTGCCTCACAGAGAGCACACTGCGCTCGTGACTTTCACCAACCCATTTTCTAGACCAGTCAGTGGAATGCTGAGTGTTGCTGGGGCTGGCCTAATCCAAGACAAGATTAACTTTAGGTAAGAATGCATTCAGAGCCTTCATAATCTGTGTCCATTGTTCCATTGAATACAGTATACATTCTAGTAATCTAACCACTGATTAAATAATAACATCCATTTTTATCTTAATTAAATAAAAACATTTTAAGACGCATCTCTTAAAAGCAAAAAAATGGTGTAACTTATTGTAATGATTGTGTTTTTGTTTTACTAGTGTTGCGAGTGGCACATAATATTCTAGTACTATCATAATTTCATTGGGATTTTGAAATGTCCCATTTTGGGCAGAATAGTTCCATATGTAATGTATACTATACATGCATAATATAGCAAGTTTTGCCTCCATTCACTAACTCTCTTAGTTGGGAGGATCTTGCAGGAAAGTTGCACAGCCATTGTGATTTAATATGAATTCTAGATTTATGATTGGACAATGCACAAATGCACTGTGTATGGTATGTTATTGGGGTTCCATTTTTATGTTTACCGCTTTATGGTTCAATATTAATATCACGCCATTATGCAACCGTCCTTTTGTCTCTCTATGCAGGATGCCTCTAGTGCCACCAGGGGGCAGAGCACAGCAGCTATTACATTTCCTCCCTCTGACGGTGGAAACAAAGATGCTACAGGCCAGTCTAGCTCTGTCCAACAACACTGTGGTCAGAGGATTTAAGATGGTCTCTGTCAGTGCTGCTTAGAGTAATCATTGTGTTTGAGCCATTACTGTTTTATTCTGCTAAAATGTAAATGTTAACACTCGTCAGTATTGCTAGTTTCTAATTTAAAACATTGTTTGAATCAGCCTGTTTATTGACGGCTGGTTTCAGCATCAATTGTGGAGGAAACTCTGAGAGATTACATTTGTCCAACTATGATTTTATATAAATATTTATCTTTATTTGTTTGACTTTCATGTATCTGTTAATATATTTTATGTAATATAATGCATGCTGCTTGAAAATATAGTTGTTACATTATTGTATGTTGAATAAAATGTTAATTATGTCGGATTGCTTTGTTGATAATTTGAAATGAAATGAGCAGTGTTATATGCTGATTGTCCAAATGAGGGATACCTTTGTATAGTTTTGTATAATAATTGTAATTACACATAAATAACACAATGTAACTAAAAAAAGAAAATCTTTGATTCCCCAAATGAAATTAATTTATCTTTATTCATCTAACTGTCCATCATAATAAATCAACAATAAAGCATTATATACAAATTGTAGCTAAGCTGACAGGCAGTGTGAAAGGCACATGCACACAATGACAGAACACACAAATGAGTTTAAACCTGACAACCAGAATGAATCATTCAAGCTCTAGCCTATGATACAGCATCTTCCAGACTGTTTTCTTATCAAATTATTTGTTAAAAGGGCATATTTTATGTAGTTACATTTGTTTTTAGTTTTAGTATGCTAGTGTCCCAAAACGTGATTTTATTTCCACCTTCAATAAATATCTCATATTTATTAAGCAGGCTATAATCTATTTGCAACAGCTAATATGAGGGGGGTGTTAGTTGATATTTACCAAGCTACTAATATATAAAGATGTAATCGCTTTCAAACAGGCCTTGTTTTTGATTATTGTACAAAAACAGCAGGCCTATTAGTGGAAATGCATTCATATCTAAATGTTCCAAAGCTAGACTGTTTTACAGACACAGGTTTTCAGTGCAAGACTTTTTGTGTAAAAAAAGTGGGAAACCTCTCACAGAGTATGTGAATTGAATTGCTAAAAAAATATTATATAGGGGGAAGGAGGGGTAGTATGCAATTCCCTAGGGATATAAAATGATGGTGTGATCCCTTAATGTTTTGTTTCCTTTTATATACAGTATAGGCCTTTTGTTAATGTCCTGGTTGCAAAATCACCACAGGTCCTTTTGGTTTGGGGTCAAGTTGTCCTTTGGGCACTGATTAATATTCAGTGTCCCTCCCCTTAACATGGAAATCAACGGTACATGGCAATACTAAATATAGGCCAATGTTAAGGGTGAACTCAATCCATTAGCCCCATCGATGAAGAAAGGAGGAGGTTGTATGATCAGACATTGACGACTGGTGCCCTCTAGAGGTAGTCCAGCTCTAGTGCGTGACTGAAAGCCTCCAGATCTGCCCGACACGACACCCTCCAGAACGGCATATTCTTCTAAAACCAAAAAAGCAAATCAAACTTAATAGAAAACACTCATATAGCGTTTTTAGCAGTGTGGACTTTTCTTTTTGCAGTGTGGGTGCATGATATTGACTGTGGTTTGGATAGAAATAACTAAACATGACAAACTCCATATGGATGAGTTGGCAGCCCATAACACACACACAGGCATGAGTAAAGAAAATTTGATTAGCAACATTAAAAACATCGCTCAGAAGTTCAAGAATTACTACTAGTACATCAGAAGCTGCAGACAAGCTACTTTGAAAGAGTCAGAAGGTTAACTGATTAGTTAAGGTCCATATTTCAACAGCCAATACCGTAAAAAGAGGACAAATTGAGTTATACCTTCTTGGCCACGGTTTCTTCCTCCACGCCGTCTCCAACTACCACATACACCGCTCTCCGACCAAAGCGCTGTGAGACACGCTCAAAACAGCTCTCCTTTCCTACAGAAACACAAGTGTGATACTCATTTAGAAAACCTATGAAAAATATGTAAGGATGATACTGTATCTTTTCACAATGGATTAATAATACACCCGCCCCACACTTGTATTACTTGTCACTTGTCACCATTAATACAGTATATGGAAAAGCTGCAACAGCTACCTGTCTTGGTAGCGCTGTATATGTTTTCTATGGGGAAGGCTGAGCCCAGGCCGTATAGCAACACCTTGGAGAGGGCTGGGATGAGCTGGGTGGTGGTCACCAGCACATTCACACAGTTAGGCCTGCAAAGACATGAGGCACACATACATTAATACATGCCTTATGAATGGGGTTATTGAAATGGACAACAGCATGTCTTCTATTAAGATGAATTGGCAAATAGTGCACATTATAGCTAATGGAGTGTGAACTCAGTTGTGAATGTATCTGGGAATGTGAGTTTTGTTGACATCAACAGACCTGGAGTTGATCAGCGCCAGGGCCTTTAGTGCTTGCGTTAGCCACAAGTCTGTTAGAACCTCCATCTCTCTCCTCAACTGTAGCCACTCCTCCCTCTTGGGGCTGCCCAGCAAACCTGACAATTAGGGAGAGGTTAAATCCTGATGGACATTTTCATGGAAACCAAGGGCAGAAGTATTCTGAACCCCTCTAGTTTGTGCATATTCCAGTTCTTATTTACTGAGACGTTGCAAAACTATGTTTTGAGAGCAGGTCTGTCTCCAGTCTCTGAATGGACAATTCTCACACAATACTCTTGAGCCAAAACCTCAAACACATGGTTTCCAACATAAAGAGGCCAGCTGTAATCAGCAGTGCCTATGAACAGCCAACTCTGCACAGCTGAACTTGGCAGGACTGTCTGGTCTACAACCTCTTAATCAGCATGTTAGGAAACAAAGGAACTGCAAAGATTTGTTCAATGAAACGTAAGTATTAGCACTAGCATTAGCAGTATTAACCACTTTATTTTTTGAATGTGGTAGTAAATACTGTAGTTGTATGTTGTTGATGGGATTCAAGTCTTATATATGTATATACAGTCAAATACTGTATATGTCTATAGTCATTATAATTTTATTAAAACTACATTTTATTGACCACCAGAGGTCATGAGAGGTCACCCGTAACTCCATGGCGTCATGTCATGAGTAAATCGGTTTACCTAGAGGCTCCCATTTAAATTCAGTGAATGTGCTCTGTACTGCTAAGTTAAAATTAAGTCACACTCACCCCCAACATTGTTTTTGTATGTGTTGTAGATCTCCTTTACTCTTCGGTATCGGAAGGCAAGTTTCCTCATCCAGTCGACGCCTCCATGCACGCCCGAACCCAAGCACAGAGAACCAGCCCCTGCTGGGCTCTGGAACCCATCTGTTCCAAAGTTATATGTGCTGCAGAACCAACACAAAACAGTATTTAAAATGTGAAATAATTATGTAAATAAACTAAGTAAGTGCTGCCTGCTTTCACCATAACTGCACAAAATAAAAAAACTTGTCTTGAATTACTTATCCAAATGTGCTTCAACAGTGTTATGCAATAAAATATCTGGGGTAAGCGGGACAAAGCAAATGATAAAGAGATGTTTTGATGAGAAATGAGTGTTATGGAAATCCTCCAACATTATATGACTATGTGGGATGTGTACAAAAAATGAAAACCCACACAGGGATCGCACACACATATATAGCTCTCCGGTTCCAATATCTCCCTGCTCCACATTAAAAACCAGAGAGCAAGTATGGTTCAGAAGGCTTAATAGAGCTGTCAACCTTTGTCAGCATCGCACGGAGGACAACAGAAGACAACAGCAGATACTTTACCTCAGGTCCTGGCCATTGTCGTCTGACGCCACGTCATCAATATGGACCTGGTCACATTCCTGGGAAATGAAAAGGAAAGCGGATATATCAAGCTGTGCGTGGAGATCTGTTTCAGACCAGAGCTCTGTACAGACAGGTCTGTCCTCTTTAGGAGAGCCTCTTGGAGCCATAGCAGCTAAGGAAACACAAGAAACAGAGAAAATACACTGCAGACCTGGGACAGAAAGGCACAACTTGCTTGGCAAGGCATAACATACAATAACCATGTAACCATCAAGGGCTTCACGTTCATTCCAGCCTCATGCCGTTTGTGTGAGTCACATGTGGGTCAAAACTGTGTTCAAGAAGGGTTTTGCCGTCTCGTACATGGCTCTCTGATGCGCAAAATGCTACGCTGTGTTCCTGTCTTCAAAACCACTGGGATTAAGACCATGTTGTGGCTGAATCATCGGGCTACACAGCCAAAACGCAGTGCAGACATTTGCAACCACAGAAATACGTGGAGATTATTGTGTATTGTGTATTTGGATAAAACTAGAAAAAAGACTTGGCATAAAGCACAACCTATGTACAATAGAAATGAGTATGATGAATCATAAAGTTGTTATAAATGTGGTCCTGTTTGTGAGGATAAGGCAGAACACATCCAACTACCAATAGTCTGACCTTTCTGCTTTTCTCATTACTTTCCCTTCTATTCCCCTCTATTCATTCAAGTATAGCTTTAAACCTCTACTGTAAATGCGCCAACCCCCCCAGTCTCTCTCTCTCTCTCTCTCTCTCTCTCTCTCTCTCTCTCTCTCTGTCTCTCTCTGCTATAACTCTTCCACCTTGTCAAAGAGTGACCCCAGGAATGACGGGGCCCTCCTATCACCTTTCAGCCATTTTGAGACAGAGGAAGACGCTACCTCATCAGCCTTCTATTCTCCTATGCCTCCTTCCTTAGACCCACCGCCCACTTAGGTACCACCAGGCCCTAAAGTGTGCTAGATACTAAAGCTGAAGCACTCAGATACACATCTGTTCCACTCAGCATCGTTCTGGTTTGGCAGCAGAGTGGAACTATAGGCCGTAGTAAACATGCCCATATCAGTTTCTCTGAAACGGTACAGTTTCCTTTCAGACTTCGGCCTTAGATCGACCTGAAATATACACTCCCCAATTTAAGACCAGAAATCCACCGCGTGCAACCGGCGTTACGGACAAATTGTTGTTTCGGTTGGAAACTTTGAGCACGCATGCCCCTCCCCCAACTGAATGGTGATTGGCTCACTCTGGCCGTGGCTCCTTCCCCCGGAAAACTCACAGACTCAAACCTTCTTCTTTCTTAATAACTCACTATGTGTACTCTCATGCACATGTTTGGGTTTCCAAACATACAGTAGCAGACAGCGAGCTTCGGGACTACTGTAAATCATCAGCATTTACTGTACTTTGAAGGTCAAGGAAATATCATTGTAATGATGTGACTGTGACAGAGAGAGACATCTTCATTATTGGCTGCTAACAGTAATAGAACAGACAACTAAATACAACTACCAGACCTATCAGGATTTGTCAGCCAACTCTGATGTATAGGCTAACTGTTGACTGGTGATTTATAGGGGATCCAACCACAAAAGAAGGGTTTTTAAATGGCTTTGTTGGCCTCCATCTTGACTCCTCCCATTTGACTAATTGTCATCTTGGAGAAACAGACACACACCTATAATTACAGCACAATATCTTCTTGTTCTTTTCACTCTCTCTCTCTCACCCACCCCCTCTCTTCCATCTAATCTGTTGCTTTGTACGAACAAGGCAGCGGAATGTGGGATATAAGCCTACTGTATATTTTCTTAAATCACCGACAGCTAGTAAAACTACACTTTAATAACCCTTGGAATAAAATTTGAAAATGCATACTGTATAGCTACCTGTGTTATCAGTCACAATGCTTGATTAATACTGGTATATACAGTAATGGTCACATTGCATATGTCGGATGGTGACATACATTAGCCCTTTCTTATTAGTCGCAAGTGGACGATATGGCAAATGCTGTATTAGGTATTAGGTAACATAGGCTAGATAAGTTAAGATAAGAGTTAAGGGGACTGTTACTACACAAAGGCTAGCACTGTACATTTTGCCAGATAGGGAAGCAGTCTCAAAATGTCATAAGCTTCTTGTTGGGCTGTTGCAAGGAAGATTTTCCTGTTATACAAGTCCATGCTATTGGCAATGCATTTAGAACTGATATTTTCCACCTTTCCTGATAATCTCTCACAATAATCAAAAAACATAGATACTGGAACCTTGAGAGATAACTGGTAGAATTGTCATACATTTAGACACACAGGGTATGTAATATTATAAATATTATAGTTTTTCAACAGTAAAATGAGACAAAATGTTCAACAATATAAGGCACATCATACAGAATAACATACAAACATATGCAGACTATCATAAAAAAAGAATACCTCACCTCCAGGTCATTGAAAAATAGTCTCGAGTCAGCCAGATTAAAGATCATTTCCTCCATCCATAGACCCAAAGATACTGCCTTGGAAGAATCCTACAACACAGACATATAAAACACACATACCACAGTATTAACGTATTTATGTAAAACAATTTCAGTGAAGGGATAACAAAAAAAGAAGTTGATTTCCAGTGAAAACTTCAAATCATACAGTACTGTATGCATTTTGTAGGGTTTAGCTTTATGTCAGAAAGTTGTATACACTTTTTGTGGAGTAGATTTAAATGCAGAATAGCGTAGGAGTTGGTAAATGGAAAGGAGGTCAGATAGTAATTATAGATAAGGTTTAATAAGACATATGATTGACAGGTAAATCATCACCCATCCCCTCTCCTGCTCATGGAACCTGTTCGTGGAAATCCAACCAACATTTTGGCACAAGACTTGAATAGAAGGTTGTTCAGAGACAGACTGGCGGACACATTGACAAGATGGATGCCATGAATAATGATGGTAGATTTTGATTTACAACTTGGTAAAAAATACTAGAACTCTTATGCCATCTCTTCTGCGTCTATTTTGACTTTTGTGTGTGTTAGTAATTGAGGTGTCAGCCCTGAGGTCATACCATACTGTTACATCATCCTAGGTCAAACCACACACCACCGTAAGAACCAGTTTGTCTCTTCTAATAATTAGGGGATTAACAGCATGCATGTTTTGATTGACAAGAATTAGATGTCTTGGATGATGAACAATCATCATTATATACAAAATTGCCGATATAATGAAGAACTACAGAAGCCAAACTGAAAATAAATTATTAAATAGTAATTTTCATGACTACAAATCATTTAGGTAAAAAAAAAGTGAGGGATTGTAGCAATCACCCAAAATTCGCACTCAGGATAAATCACAGGGGTCCCTAATATATAACAACTAAGTGCAGTTTGCACTTGTTCCTTAATTACAAAATGATAAATCATCCCAGGTGGCAGAGTGTACACCACAAGCTGCAGGTTCTGGATTGTTGAATAGTGCATTGTTGTTGCAGAGAGAAGAAAAGCAGGTGTGTATGTATGCCTGTTCGTGTGCATGTGTGTGTGTGTGTGTGTGTGTGTGTGTGTATTGTTTCATTGGAGGTGGTAGTTTGGCAGCAAGAGCTGAAGATGTCAGCCAAAGGTGAACGTCAGATTAGTGTGTCTGAGATGACAAGGCTGTGTGCTTCCTGAAGCAAACCTACTCAAATTGTAGCTATGCGTTTGATGGTATGAGAGGGCTGGCTGAGATGAACAGGGGGTGGCAACTTGGCGATGGGGTCAAAGGGTACTGAGCGTGAAGCAATGAGAAGAAGTTGGCATAAAAAAATAGGCATTCTGAAATGAGGTGATGATAGGGTGATGAATAGAACAGAATGGAGGAAAGAAAGAGGAAGGATAAAGAGGTTTAAAAAAGGGGGTGTTCCAAACAGGGGATGTTCTCAGCGTTGATAATTGAGATAATTATCTGTAATCACCCTCCTCAAAAGACTGAGGCACTTTCCACACAGAGCAAGGAATAGTGAATGTCCAGCCTCTTTCTGTTAATCCCAGAAAAATTCTACGAAAAAAAAAGAAGAAAAAATAAAACACCATTCACGTGCTATTTAATTGCTATGTGGGGAATGTAGAATATTAAAATAGAAAACAACATCAGAGGCAACTCACACTAAAAGGACAGAATAGGGTGCCATGTGTGATCGATGAGATAATAGAAGAGAAGGAAAGGTTTGTTACACCTCAAATGGTTCACCTCTGGCTTGCCAAGTCAGCGAAAACATCTTTCAATGTAGTCATTAGTCATCCCTGTTCCTTACACTTTAGGTTCTCTATAAGCCTGCCACGTTAAGAGCTGACGGGTTTGTAACTGCAAAGGGAAGTGTAGGGGATGACTGAATAAATTCTTCCCTGAAGCTGACATCATCGACTCATCGGAGACCACTCTGCTGACGAATGTTATGGACAGAGCCGACTATAGCACGGCACTACCTTGTGGCATTGATTTTCTGTGCTCAGAGCATCACCGTATATGAACTTGACCCCCCTTTTTTAACTAACCTTTCACTTTACATAGTTTTGTGGGTTGTGTTACAGTACATGTCTTCTTCTAGCTTTCATATTCTTTTGACTTTAAGCTGACAAATATTTTTGATATTGCATCAATAAAGTGAGGTAGTATTATCTTAGTCAATGGCAGAGATGCAGAAACCAGAACGTCCTGTCCTAAAACAACAGTTGTTATTACAGCAAGGGGTGAAATGTTATGCTGTTAAAAATATAAAAAAAATAAACTAGGTTTAATTGAGAATATCATGATCTCTGATGAGACAATATGACAGTGTGTCACTATCCTATTCTGTTGTTAACAACAAAGGCAACCCAGTTCATGATATTGTAGTAATCTACTTATGTTCTACACGCAACCATATTTAATATCCCATATTTGTTTATTCAATAAATCTTGTGTTGGACCAAACTATCTTCCCTGTGTCCATTAGATAATATAATGTATTGTATACAATAATACACAGTAATATTAATGGCTTGTCAGCGAAACTGGCATTCAGCTTCTCCATGTTTATGTTTTGAAGTCAACGTTTGAGCTCTCTGCCTCCACCAGTGTGGTGTCTCGTACTGTAAATGGGCGGGATCAGGAATGTTTGGCCCATCACTAACATTTCAACACATCCACTCTCTCTCTCTCTCTCTCTCTCTCTCTCTCTCTCTCTCTCTCCACCCCCCACCCCCCTCCCACCTCAAAACGAGAAGAAAAAGAAACAATTGCACGCAAGGCCAGGCGGAGCTGAACCATCAGAAACAGATTGTTGTGGCTCTCAAACTCCCATCAGCCTTGTGTCAACCCGCCAGGGGCTCGTGAGAATTCAAAACAAGGACCTGAGCCAAAAACAAGAAATGCACCACTGTCCTTCCCCTTTGTCAGTTGCCTGCCCGTTGCGTAAAAGGTCCTGCTGGCTGTCAATCAACCTGCAGGAGACTGTTTCGGCCAAACAACCCCAGAGCATTAAGTCAAGAAACATGGGGTCACACAGTGTGGGGCAAAACAGCCAGCGTGTGAAAATGCTTGTGGATAAGACCTAAAGGTAATGTACACAGCTCAGGCTTAGTCAAAGCACAGGGGTTACTTCAAAACCAAGATGAAGCTGATGTGGTTTGCAGAGGTTTTACATACAGCGTACCTCCAGAAGAATCAGCACATGCTTAAGGCTTAACTTAAGGCTTGACCCATGAACCCCAAAGAAAATGGACTCACAACCCCCCACCCGGAATGCTAGCTCTGGACACCCCCGCTTTGAGAAGCACTGCAGTAAATGTAGTAATGTTCTACCTTGCCAAATCGTGTAGAGAAGGTTCCTGTGAGAAGAGAATGGAAGATGATAATGGTTTCATCCAGGTCCCAGATAAACACTCGCTGCAATAAAACAACAAACTCATTTCAGATATTACGGTACACACACAAACACACACACACACACAAGCAAGCAACACACTTTGGCAAGGCTAATGTTTTTGTGTGTGTGTGTGTGTACCTCAATATCTGAATCCAGTGGTGGAGCGGGGTCACTCACTCGTTTCCTCCCCCTTATTTTCCCATCTGAAGGCCTTCTGCTAGGGACCCCCTCTTCTTTACCTGGAGTGGGGGGGCTAGGGGGTGGGTGGTACTCCCCTGAACACACAATCATCATTTTTGACGGAAAATCTTTTTTGAAATAATGACAGTACTAAGTACTTTCCTCCATACTGCAATCATATGAGAGTTTCTGTGGCCTTGTTTACCTGTGTGAGACTCTGGGCTGTGATTGGGAAGAATAGCAGGGTGATCTGGGTGCTGATAGGCTAATGGAGCTGTTATAGCAGCCGGGTTGATGTTGGTACTGGTGATGTAGGGACTGTTGTAGTGATGGGAATTATAATAGGAAGAGTATTGACTCTGACTGTAGTTAGAATATGCAGAAAAATCCTGATGAGAGAAATAATCAAATAACAAAAACATATACAATTATTACATATTGTAGTATGCTTTATGAACAAATAACAACTGTAATAGATATCAGACCACTCTTTTACAGATCATATAAAACTCTTTAGACACAGGTCAAATATCAGATCCGTTTTAATCTTATCTGATAAAATGCATTTCATGTCACATTTAGCCTAAATGTTTTCTTTTCCGAAAGAGTAAGTTAAAACTAGATGAAGTTGGGATACTGACTTGTTGGGTGGTGTTGAACGGGGTTGAACCTGTGATGGCGTTTGTCCCTTGGAAAATGCCGGATGAAATACTGCCACCTGAGAAATAACAATTTAAACATTGGAAAAGTATGAATGTAGTAACATCCAAGATTAATATAATAAATACAAATTTAAACGAAGTTTCTTGTAACTGTGCCTCCCCATCAAGACAGCTAAGCCCTTAACTGGAGGAGCTGTGAAGTTGATCTACAGACAAAACACCAATACAGTTGGGAAAGCTAAAATGCCTACCTAATGTTACCTACTGTTGCTTTCCTGAAACCTCATCAGATTTATCTAGCCAAAGCAGGAATGCCCGTCCACCAACAGACACACACACACACCTCACTCTAGTCTTTTACTCATACTGAACATTCTGCATTCTCTTGCTTTCTCTTTATGAAGTGCTAGGGGCAGGCAGGGGCGGGTGGTGATAGGGGGATGTGAGAGAGACCACCACCCATATGCATAATATGCTCCCTCATAACATGCCGCTGACATGAGACTTAATGGACAGTAACTATATGAGCCTAAAACAAGTCAATCTCAATCTGAAGACGTTTAAAGTTGTACGTTCACAATGCCCACCCTTGCTTGAGCTACTTTAGTTCTAAACTGTTAAGATACTGATTGACTTTAGTCAATATGGACATGCTACATACATTAGAACAGTTAGATTATCCTCAATTCAATCATTCAATCATTGTAATTTTAAAGTAAATTAACATAATGTATTCAATTTTCTGGCATACCAGTAGGCCTACGGGTAGCCTATGCAAACAAGACAAAAACGAAACTTTACATTAGAAGAGTCCATAAAGTATCTGTCCAAAACTGCCCGTTCCTCATTTATTTATAACCCCTTAGTCCATAAAGATACATCGATCAATTTGTGAGCTTCACGTGTCCATTAGGCCTCCTCACTGTCACTGACTTGACGCTAGCCTAATTAGTCATTTCTTTCACCTAAGGGACATAAACTCGGCCTAGCCTCTTCTCTGATTGACATCAATAGGAATGAATTATCGTGTTTCACCTTACATTCACCATACATTTTGAGGGGCACTGTTTCATTCATTGTAGGAAGCTAGGCTACTGTAAGAAACTAAGAAGAAAACACACTTATTTTGTGCTGGTAATGCGAAGAAACCGCACAGAATTACCAAACCTGTTAAACAAAATGTTATGATAAAAATGGCAATTACTGTTTTAAAAAACAAGGGAAGCCTAGGTTCCCTAGCAATGGTAACCAAATACGCAATTGTTGCATATTCTCCAATCAGCAATAGCATTTATGAAGATGTATCAATGAACGCCCCAGCCTGATGTTACTGTAAAGGTTATGCTACAGAAATAATGTAAGCTACTGTATAGAATGAGTATGTCCTACACTTCCATGCATACATGCATACATCCATTATGCATTAGCTTCCTAATTAGCCTAACTAGCTTTGCTTCTTATTTATCCATCCCATTTAGCGTCTATCCGTGTCTCCATCCCACAGTGAATGACAAACAGGAGAGCTGACCACACATAACTTTCAAAGGACAAAACAAAAGCAACAACATGAAACATACAGGAGGTTGTTCAAGTAAACAGACTCTCATGGCCACCAATTGGTTTCAGTTGTAGTACGGTATACAGTATCTGCATGCATTTGTGTGTGTGTGTGCGTGCGTGCGTGCGTGTGCGTGTGTGTGTGCTTGCCTTTTTTGTGGTAGTGTGTGTTTGTACATATGTACGTTGTACTACAGTACAAATGAATAAGACGGAAAGCATTTTGAAAATCTACAAATAGTTGGTTAGTGTGGCCATTATTGTTTGAAGTCTGCATTATGTAAAGCTTAATGATTTATGAATAAAAAAATGAAAAACATGTTTTGCAAGCTCTACACCAATCTGTACAACATGAAGACAAATATATTATTTAGAACATTTGTAGCTACTGGTTCAGCAGAAACATGTATGTGTTATATTTAGGCACACACGCACATACACACACACACACACACACACACACACACACACACACACACACACACACACACACACACACACAAAGTGGGTGTCCAGACCATGAGGTCAGTTTGTCTGAATGTTTCTTCATTTGTAAATCTGTTAAAATTATGTTTTGCTCAATATATTACTGTAAGAATAGTTGCAAGGTTTTGTGTACTTGTGTGTTTTGGAAAATATGTCTAAACATACAGTATCTGTTTAGTACCTGGACTATAACCATAACTGGGTTATGATGCAATATTTAGTCATCAATATATCTGCATGTAAACATGACCATCTCACTTGCTGTGCTGTCAAACATACAAGGGAAATATTGCCCTCACTTTGTTTTTCTTTTTGCACAGCAATAAACCTCCGCACCCCTCCTTGAAATGCACCTTAACCTTTCCCCTCTCGCACAGAAGGTCAATTTCATGCTGCTTTGAAATCTATAAAGTCCTACTGAGAGAGCCATGCTTACGGCGCCAAACAAACGGAGGAATGTGCAGAGCAGACACACACACACACACACGCACACACACACGCACACACACGCGCACACACACACGCACACACGCACGCACACACGCACACGCAGCCATGCATGGGCAGAAAGCCAGGCATGCTCATATTTGGCAGGCTTTTACTATTGTTGCTATAGGACTTGTCTGCATTTTTCTCATGGACCTTTCTATTTCATCTATTTCATATTTTCTCTCAGCTTTCTCCTATCTTCTCTGTCCCCCTCTCTCTCTCACACACACACACACACACACACACACACACACACACACACACACAAGAGCAAGCTCGCATGCTGTGTTGTTGGTCTGAGTGGAGGAAGGGGGCCTGACCCCCAAAAAAGAGGAGGGGTGGGGAGATGTCTGACGCCAGGAGCCCAGACCACAGCTAATGGAGAACAGGTGTGGAGAGGAGAGGAGAGGAGAGGAGAGGAGAGGAGGAGATGAGAGGAGAGGAGAGGAGGAGAGGAGAGGAGAGGAGAGGAGAGGAGAGGAGGGGAAAGGAGAGGAGGAGAGGAGAGGAGGGTAGAGGAGATGAGAGGAGAGGGGGGAGGAGAGGAGAGGAGAGGAGATGAGAGGAGAGGGGGGAGGAGAGGAGAGGAGGAGAGGAGAGGAGAGGAGAGGAGATGAGAGGAGTGGAGA
>JAODTR010087490.1:0-14240 GCA_025399935.1 Amblyopsis rosae | reverse complement strand
TACCTTTCATTAACGTCAATCAATAATTGAAATAAAGTCCTACTTTAATATGATCCCCTGCGCAACATATACGGTAATAAAATAGAAACATTTGGCGCGCCAATGCAGTAAATTGCTTTGGATGGCATTTCAAAGAACAATGTTTAGGCGTGAAGTAATCTGTTTATTTTACTAAATTTAGGTAATCCAAAAATTACATTACTGATTATAATTTTAATCTGGTAATTAGTAACTGTAACGGATTACATTTAAAAAGTAACCTACCCAACCCTTATAGTAGATCACCTGACTAAAACTTTACTAAATATTTAATATGTGATGTTTACTTGTTAAAAAATATCCTGTGCATTCTCCTTGCCTTGCTAATGCTACAAATGTGAGGCTAAAGGTCTGGACAAGTGTGCGTATGTGCCACACATGTGCGGGCATAATAACAGGCATGCGCGGTCAGACCAGAAGCTTGTACGGTATTTACAACACCCCCATCGGGAGCCATATCATTATTTTCTCAGGGCACAATTATACTGATATTTCTACATAGATGTTTGCCGCTATATTAAAGTTTAAATAACATAGAGCACCTTCAGCCTCACAGTAGCTGTTGTCCACTATAGCTGACTTTGTTGTATATGACTAAATAGTGATGTGCCAGGATTCATACCAGAGGTTTGGAAAACCAGCCTACTTCCTGGCTCTCTGTTTGAGGGTAGGGGTACTTCTTGGTCGGCTCCATTCGAGCTGCATGAATGGCTTTGATGAAGGCAGCTGCAAAATATAAGAGTTTATATCTATGGGGAGCCCACTCCTAGACAGTCTACAATTATACTACGATGACAAGGCCAGTTTATACTAAAAGGCATGTATTCATTGATACCAGCAAGAGCTGTTATCTTTGGCTGAGAAACAAATGCTAAAAAAGAACAGCTTTTCAAAACCGAAGAAACTGTCAAAAACAAGTTTGACATTGTTCCATATACCCTGTAAATAATTGAAGATAGGAAAAATATCACACCAAACATTGCATTTCAGTTTGCCATGTTTGAATGTCACTGGCATGGTAGCAATTTTGACCACAATATTCACAGAGGCTTTAAAATAAAGGGGAAAATATGGCTATTGTGTCTGAAATTTATGAAGCATACTGCTGTGTTGTCAGGAATTTGGAGCATTTTGATGTCACAATGCCGCTATATAATGACATGATATTGTATAAATTACCATAGCCCATACCAGGGGTTCCCAAACTTTCCAGCCCACTACCCCCATGATAACAGTGCCAGAGACTCGTGAACCCCGTTATTATCCCCAGAGGTGGTAGAAGCATAACAGCCATAATATTATTTGGTAATATAGGCTAGTACTGTAACAGAATACATCAAAGTAATGTATAAACTGCCCTACAACTAACAATTATGGCAAAATTATTCTATTTGTAATCATTTAAACATTTAATTTAATTTATGAAAATCATATTGCGACCACCTCATGAACCCCACTTTGAGAACCACTGGCTTTATCAAATCAAAATTAATAAAGATCAAATATAATTTATGTTGTCATGCGTGACAATTTAATGCCTGGTGTAGGCAGGTGTAGCTTGTTTGGAATATTATGGAATCGACATAGTCTATAGAGGGAATGTAGTTGTGATGTTTGATGCATATGCTATAGGTTTTATGTTGTCCTAGTGTGGCTAGGCATACAAATTGGGTCTAATCTTAAATTATTTCGATCATTTTCCAAGATGAGGTTAATTTGGCTGTGATTGGGCAGTTTTATGAAGTGAACTTTGGCCAGATTTGCAACTAGGTGGCTGGTGTTGGCTGTGTGTGCGTGCGTGTGCGTGTGCGTGTGTGTGTGTGCGCTGGCGAGCGCGTCTGTCTTTTTACGTAAGGCCTTGTAGAATTTAGATAAATGAAATGCAGGCTACTTACGATCCTCGTCAACAGGCTCCTGTGTGTTCTTGGACATGGGTTTGTCAGGAAGGACGTGTACTGAAAAAATGTTCAAGAAAACCCGCACACTGAAGACTGTGCAGAGATTATTACTGAAACGTGCAAAATCACTAAATACAACGCATTTTCAATTCAAGCATACAAAGAGGTGACGACTCGGTCACTTACGTTTCTTTAATGGATTAATGCTGAATTCGGTGTGCAGTTTCTGGCATTTTTGTTCTTTCCGGATTTGTTCCACTAAAAATGCATTTAATTTGACAGCATCCAATGGATTTTTTTCAGGTTTAACGCCTGCCATGCTTACAGTAGGCTACTTACAAAGCTTTAATAATAGCTACAGTAGTATTAGTGTCTCTTCCTCCCTTGTGCCTAGGCAACGGTAAACATGCCATAGACAGCTGCGATTAAGCGAGTAAGCTCACGATGGCGCTGTTCACCGCCCTATGGTTTGCTTTTAAAATAGAAAGTTTTTTCAACCTTCAGAAAATCCTACATTCAGATTATTTTATTTTCTAAAAATCACCAAAACTGTTGTAAAAGAGCAAACCATAAAATACCATTAGAAGACTTAGAAGACATAATAATTTCCAAAGAAAGAAATAGGTCTTTGTAATAATAAGCCACTAGGTCGAGTCAAAAGCCTAATATTTCAATGAAAGAAAACATGCGTGTTCAGAGAATCCGTTGGTTTACTGCGTTTTATTCTGTTTCCAACACCACTGCTGCTTTGTGACTAGTTGATAATGTTTGCCTGAAGCAAACAAGCCCATGAGAGAGCAGTGAGATACCACTGAACAAATGCATCCAGACTGCGATTGTGTTTTTCGTTTTTGTCTGTGTTGTTTTTACGGTGACAGATGAAATTACGTCTTATTTTCTATACATCACAGAACACTGCGTAAAGTCGGGCGCGCACACACGCACGCACGGCACGCACTAACATGCACTGTGTGTCTGGATTGTGTAGCCTAGTACTCGCTAATAGTTATATTTAGTTAGTTATATTCCAGGGGGAATATTTAGAACAAGTGTATCCGCACCAATAAAAACATGAAACACACACTGGGGCTGCCCGGTGGTAGCAGAATAACGTATGTCCAAAATATTGCCAACATGTGGACTATTATTGTTTGTAAGTCAGCTATTTAAGACTATATCATCCCAAAATACAGATGTTTTGTATATGCAAAAGGTTTAACATGAGCACGTGAGCTATTGTAGTCCAGGGGTTAATACATTAATTACTGTAAAATGAATCAATTGACCATTGGAATGAATATGTCACATGCATATTTAATTCCCCCAGAAGAAAAGAGGACTAAAGTGTATAGTTCAATCAGGCTTATTTTGAAACATATTAAATAGGCCTATGCCTACCAGAGAAATTAAGAAATACATAGTTTGATAACCCTTACTGCAATAGTTTTCATATATTTTGAATTAAGCCTGGGTTCCTGTTTTTAATGTTTTCCTTTAAATACAAATACATTTCCATACAAATACATTTCATGCACAAAAGGCACAAATTGTTCCATAAGAATTCACCAGAATACAGAAAATGAAGTGTTTCATTCTCAAGATTTGTCCCTCCCAATGTTCAAACTAAATATACGCCCATGGTTGTTATGAATGTGCAATTATGTGATGACAGTACGACATGTGTATAAATGTGTGTAAAGTACATTGTACACACACGCATGCACACACACACAGCACAAGCACATACAGATCATACCCATCCAGTAAATAGCATGTTTGGTTGGTTGACTGAGCTAACATGGGGCTGTCCTGACTATATACAGTATATGCCAGCTCTTCAACACTCTGTCATCTCACCTCAGGGCTTCTTCATTTATGTCTTCCTCCTCGCACACTGTCCCAGCTGGTCTTGGCAGAAGCAATCATTTTGCTCCTCCACCCAGAGTCCGTGGAGCTTGTCGCCCGGGTGACCATATGTCCGTCTGTCCGTCTCTTGCATCTGACAGCATCGCCACTAGCTCCCACAGATACAGACAACTGATTTAATGGCTGATAAGAAGGCCTGGGGTGATTCTAGAATCTTCTTCAAGTTGTTTTGATCTGGTATCAAATGTATGCATGTATTTGAAACTGGTAATAATGCAGATTAGAATAGTAGGGTGACAGGATGTTGTACAGTGTGTGTGTTATTTGTGTGTGTGTATGTGTGTGTGTGTGCGGATGCTCTGATGTCCTGGGCGCTGTTACAGTGTCTGACCATGTTCTCATCAAGACTTGCTTTTGAATTCCTTTGGGAATAGTCACACAGGCTAGTTTGTAGGAGTGTGAGAACTGTGTGTTCTGCCCGAACCCCATGGAGGCTATTACATGCAGTGAGTAAGAAATGGAAAGGTGATTTACTTTGTCCCCTTACATCTTCAACAAACCTTTTATACACATATTTGTGTTGAGTGTTGAGGAAAAATACTTTCCCTTGGCATCATGGTTTGGAAACCTGTCTTTAAAAAACTGAAACAGTTTGAATCAAATTGTTAAATGGTCAAGTAGGCTGATTGGTGAGTCTCAGCTTAGCCCAGGGTCCCTGTATATCAGACAATTACAGCAGATTACTGGGTCCATTTTAAGAGATGTCACCCACCCCCTGCACAATGAAATTCAGCGTCTCCCATCTGGACGAAGGTTTAGAGTACCAAAGCACATCGATACAAAAACAGCTTTGTCCCGTCAGCCACTACTCAATTAAACCATTCATAAGCAGCACTGGTCAGATGATAGTCTCTTGTATTTTATTTATTTTTATATGTTAAACAAAACCTGCCGGTTTTTATGTTTTATGGATTTTTTATATGTCCTTATTATTCAACATATACATGTATGAATATGTATGGTTCTATGAACTGTTAGAATCCATGTTTGTCTGTTGTCTGTGTCATGATGAACTGCGATGATGATTATTTCACAGCAAAACTAATCTACCTTTGAGTATTAATAAAGTAACTTAACCTAACCTAACCTAACCTAACATAAAGAAAGTGCATGGTGTATTTGAATTAGCAATGTTTTGATATTAGATATGAGATATTAGCAACATATTTGTTAATGTGTTGCTTTACATTCACACATGGCATATTTTTATAGCAGAAATACTACATTTCAAATATTTGGCACTGTAAAATGCCCTACGTTTGTTCTGAAACAATTTTTACATAGAAACCAATTTCTTAACAAGAAAAATCTATACACTATATATACTATGCATATATATATATATATATATATATATATACACTATGTATATATATATATTATGCATATATATATATATATATATATATATATATTATGCATATATTTTTTTTCTCTTTATCTCTCACTAGGCTAGAAAACTTTAAATTGCTTGACATGTTTCCAGTATTCCTCCAGTTATTTGTAACTGTAATCTGTTTACAGACTTTCTATCATGTCTGATTTTTTTATAATTGAGCCATTTCCTTCCCTGTCACTATTACACAAAATAAATTGATATATTTTTCTTTCACACTTCATCTAATATCCTACCATGACTAATAAACATTGCTGATATTTTCTGAGTGGTGAAGTGTGTGCTGCAATTAATAAATGACCCCTATTGACATTTAGCTTCATGTGTTTTCACTCAAACACATACAACTGTACCATTTCCGATGACGCACCACCATGTAATACAAATCTAAATTGATTGCCGGTTTCATAAACTAGGTCTGACATCTGAAGTCTGTGTCAACTGTGGTTAGTATGATCAACAATATGCACAGATGCATAGGTAATTGTAGTCAAATTGTATTCAATTCAATACAGCTTCACCTTAGCGAACCCAGTATTATGAGTTTGAAGTTACAAACATCAATGCAAATATCGATATGGCACTGCAAAATTATTAATGTTTTTTAGAAAATAAATTAATCTCTTAATTCTAAAATAAAAAACAAAACAAAAGAACAGACAGTTTTGTAATTGAAAAGCCAAATTGAATTGTAGCCACGTCATTAAAACAACAAATTATGACTTTGAATTGAACACCATATTTTATTAAAAGTTCCCTCATTTCCAAAGAAAATGTCTGTTATTTCTTGAACAATGTATTTTACCTGACGTGAATGTATTTTCTCACCCCCACCGTGAGAAAGTGGTTTGGCACTGCGTCTGCAGTGTATGTTGCTGCCATTCAACCAGAACACCAATATGAAGGCAGATAGAGGTGTATAACCCCTCCCATTCAGGCTCTTCACATCACATAGTGCGATAGTGCTTTATCTTAGCTTTTCTGTTTGTACGAACTCATTGGAATGTAGCCTGCATCTGATTATGTTTTTTCTTTAGTGAAGCAGGGCACCTTCTAAACAGATGTACTGTACAGTAGCCTACACACACACAAACACACGCACACACGCACTCCCACACACACACACACACACACACACACACACACACACACAATACACAAATGCACACAAAGGCACATATGCACACAAACACACCTACACGTTTGTTTTGATAGCTTCCTAAGTGTCTGGGGCCCAATGGAGACATCCCTGTCATGGGAAATCTTTCCTCCCCACAGATGGTAGCATTGTGTCACTGGCACCAGTGCTGTAATCTGCCTGTTTTGTCTCAGATAGGGCAGAGAGCACCACACACATTACAGCAGAGATTAGTTAGGGCAGACCTGTTGAATACTACTAACGCAGTGCCTCACCTAAGCACTGAAGCTATCTTGCTTGCAAACTGCCATGCCAGCAGGATATTTTACTTGAATTGCCCCGTATCAGCAAATTAGTAACATTTTACATAACATTTTGCTCACTGGATGCCATTAAAGACAGTGTTAACAAGGTTAATTTAATCTTAAAATTGCATTAGCTGGACTGTCAAGTGTATATCTAGAGTTGTTTTTGCCATAAAGCTTACCGGGTGCCTCTTTGTCTTGAGAAAGGTGTGTATTTCCTTCTTCACACACACACGCACACACACACTATAATTCTACACTCTAAATTATATATAATCAATAACAACAATAAGTCAATATAATCATCGTTTGCTGTATATCTGCATTAAAGTGATACTGCAGTTGACCCCCACAAGATGGCCTGACTGTATGCTGGCTGCTCAGGTTGTGTAAGGGTCCCGTAATGTCATTTATTGACTTCCTGACTGCAGCTGCTTGTCTTCATTAGCAGTAATGTCCTGAGGTGCGGATTTTTGGGATTGAGAAATCATCCCGCCCACGGCTTCCAGCTTAAGCCAGTGATTAGCTCACCTATATCTGGGTATAGTGAAACAAATCAAGTGTTTGTGTGTGTTTAAGAGTGAGAGGAGTAGCGCCAATACTCTGCAGCACACAAACCTCATCGATTCTGCTGAGAAAAATGAGTTGGCACTCTCTACCCCTACACCTCCGTCATCACCCGCCCACAGTAGGATGGTGGGTGGTGTTGTTGACTTCAGGTGTTTTTACATGCACATATATGCAATGTTTGCATATTAAAATGAATCCACTTTCATCACACCACCAGCTGCGCCCACCCCCGTAGAGTGGGTGTATGTGTGTGGTGGTTATAGGGGAATGTAGGCCTACTCTATGGCGAAACTGTCCTGTATCTAGACACACATTTTCACTCACGAGGAGGACATAGCAACACCTTTTCATATTCACGCACAGGATAAATAAACACTGAATGCTGCAGAAATTAATCACAGCAAATGCCATTTTGTAATTTGTTTTACCTGATGTAAAATAGGAACATACAATAGACTACAAGAATAATTAAAAAAGGTTCTAAGACCAAATTTTTTTTACATATAGGCTACTGTAAAGACAAATGTCGTTAGTGTGATGTGCTGTTGTTCTACTTTATGAAATAAAACATAGGTCATCTTAAAATATACAATTATGTTTCCACCCTTTGAGAAGTAAGATGATTTTAAGAGCACTGGTAAAGCATGGGCCATGATACTGCTGCCTTTGATTCTCCTGACCAGTTTTCAATTTGTCATTAATATATAAATAATATGAATTATAAATTGAGCATAAACATTGTTGGTAGAAATAATGCTGACTGCAAAAGTGATGGAATAATTATATTATACAATTACACGTTGTTTAAGAAAGTGGCTGCATAATAAGAAGGAAAGTGAAAACAATTACCAGGATCACAAAATGACACATAATTGTGTTTAAACCTGATTGAAAAGTAATTTAATTATAAATATTACCATTTAATTTAATTACTTTTACATGTACATGCCCTATATCTTTGTGCCATATATAGTTATTTTGGCCTTTGTAGCCAGTGACTCCCAGGAGTGAAAATAAGTTTTCCTTTTATATGTATGTAATACGCTTTCTTTCTTAATTAAGAATGTTTGCTCACACATTCATGCGTTGGACATACCCAATACGAATAGGTTTCTGTTGCTGATTCTTACAGACCTCCACACCAGTATTGTATAAAAGTCTGGCAGTAGTTGTCATTGAGAGTGGCAGTTGGTGCTACCAGATCTCCCAACTACCAGATCTCCCAGCTACAATGCAGGAACTGAAACCAGCCTTCTTTGTTCCTGGTAAGTCATCATTCATCTCAAGCCTGGTTATGATGTTTACATGCCCACTGGCTATGGGCTAATGATGCTAGTCCAAGTGTCCATGGACCAGATCACTTGAAAGGGAGGAGAGAGAGAGTGAGAGAGCGAGAGAGAGAGAGAGAGAGAGAGAGAGAGAGAGAGAGAGAGAGAGAGAGAGAGAGTTATCTGTCATGTCAAATTCCTGGCTAAAGTGGCCACTTTGTTTGGGAAAAGGATCTGGCTTTGTCACGGCTTGACGTTCATTCATTCACCTTGGGTGAGAGAAGGTCAAGACAGCGGAACGAGGTCCTACATTTTGCCGTGCTGTGCAAACTAGGTGGTGTCATATTTGGAGATGGTCATTTAAGTCTTTAAAGACAGGGACAGAGCCAAAGCATGACAGACACACAGAGCTATAAGCCATCAATTAGGAAATGCCATACAAGCAGAACATACATGGGCACATGTTTTTGGTATTGCGGTATTGAGCATATGCAGCCATTACCGTGTTACCATGTTACCATGTTGCCATGTCAACATTGACATAGCAACATAAGCGACTAAAGTAGTATATTAAAAAAAAAATAGATAAACTGCTGGCATGTCACTTTTGCTCCCTAAGCTATGAAACACAGTCCTGTCACAGACCAACATAGTTCTCCTTTATAGAGTGCTATACTGTAGATACGTTATGTCTTAAACTATTTCTGAAGTGACTATTACGCTCAGCGCTTAATAAACTGTCTCTCATGGTTAAGAAATTAGAGCTATCCAACCCATTTCCCTATTCTCTCCTGCTGAATGTCAAATCTGTCAGCAGCCACCACTTTACCTGAATGAGGGGGCCATCAAGTTACCGCAGTGGTTTTTATGAGGACTGAGGAGAGGCCACCTGAAGGAGTCTGTCTTTAGTAAACCTATAATTAACCTCAAAGCAATTATCATATTACTAAATGTGCCTTTGGGAATGAATAAAGATCTTACCGTATTTTGATATAATTTCTCAGGGGTAAATTAAAGTGCAGTCTAATGAATGGATTTTAAAAACGCATATACCGGTAGATTCAATACTTGATTAGGTGCCTCACTGCAAAGTGAATGAATGTAACCATTAACTGCTTCTTTTATTAACTAAAGGTCAAACTGTAACTATTGATAATGTATTACAACAACAGTCTCATTTTGCAGAGAGCAGGAAAGGATTTGTGAATTGAAGGCATGTTAGAACGCGGTCAAGACATTACCATGCTTGCTTGGTAAATGCACTTTTCATAAGCCTTAATTCGATACAAATGAACACAGAGCGCGCGTGGCCACCTAATTGTTTTGCAATTTTCTATTTCTGCTTGGAAATATGGCCTCACGTTTTACAATTCATACCTCTGTCTGTTTAGTTCTGGTTTTCTCTCAATGCCTTATACAGAGTATGTGGCTGCCAATCTGTCATTTTGCCTTTGCAACCTGTGAATCTTGAGATGCTGATTTCAGGCCATCACGACTGGGGAAATAGAGGAGAAACAGAAAATGGAAAGAAGAGAAAACAGTTTTTTGGACTTCTTTCAGTTTGTTTATCGACAAAAGTGTCTTGTGTTGTGAAAGATGGGAAATATCTTCTATGTAACTATATATTGCGGTTTGATTTGTGCATGTCTGCAGAGGAGCAGATAAAGATTGATGTGCTGATTATGTCCAGACGGTTTGGCACAAAAAAACGTATTTAAAACCAACAAGATGTTAGACTGACAGGCCAAGGGCATAGCTCCTCAAAATTGAACATATTCATGTTATTTACACGTCAAATCAATACAGTACTCAAAATTATTTTTTGCGCTTAAGATCTATAAATAAAAAGTGTCTGTATGTGTGTGCACGTGTTTAAAAAAATATATATTTATCTATGGTCTAAATGTTGAATCATCTGCTTGTAAAATAAATCCATATGTGGATATGTGTACATATATTGCCTAGACATTCAAATGCCCCTGTTAAAAATCCTTGGAAACCAATGTGACTTATTTAGTCTGATTAGTTTTATAAACCTATAGGAGCATTGGATCATCTCTGCATTTGTACACTCAGGAAATACTTTTTAGAACCCATTTGGAGATCTTTGGGACCCAGTTTTCTGAGAGTGATGGTGGATGACGACGAATAGCTGCTGGCTCAGTCTATGTCTGTCATCGCACACAAGCCATTGGGAGGTCAGGTTACAGCCAAATATCACCTTCTGCTTACCTGTTCAGCTGGAGAGACAAGTCTGTCCAGACATGTGTCCTGCCCGGTTGATCATGCAGAGAAAATGATAGAAATAGGGAGAGTACTATTTAAAGAATGTTTTTTATTTGTATTTTTATACACATTTACTTATGTGTGACACAAATATGTACTTGCATGCGTCTGAATGTGAATCAATGCACGTGTGCACCTGTGGACACACAATTCTGTGTGTTTGAAGAGTATAAACTGTTTGGTGCTACAATGGGCTGTCAGAGTGTGACTGTAGTGAGACTGGGTATGAGTGGCTCTCTATAGAGTATGGTATTATAAGTGTTGAATTACATTCAGCGAGCCTGGTGCAGATTGGTAAAGACATCATGGTTTCTCTTGTCTCACCAGATTGCCCAGTGAGTATATGAAATATAACACACACACATGCACACACACACAAACACACACCCCCCCCACACACACACACACACACTCTCACTCACTCAAACAAACCAGCAAACACACATACCGGAGAACTGCATAAGCCTATAGGCCAGTTCTGTAACGGGAGGTGTAGAGAGGTGTGTAACCCTGGTTACAACCACGAAGGAGAAATATTCTGGACATAAATCGATGAGTTGCTTTTTTCAGATATTTTAAATAAATACAATGATTTAGCTCTGAGCCTGACTCCACCCACTTCACAACTTGATGAGCGAGGGGAGGGGCTGATGGTTATCAATAAATTTTGATGACAGTTCTAAGGCAGATGTGAAGTGTCAAGTCAATTTCAGACCACATAAAAAAAATGTTAAATATAAAAAAAGGGGAATTTCATATCATCAAAATTTTTATAAAAATGAATATTTTGTCAGTATTATTAACACCAACATTTATGTGTCGCGTCAAAGTACAGTATTGTTATTTAGTTTACAGCTCAAAAAACACAATTTAGGGTGCAGGTACACTTCAAGTTTACCTCACTTGATTTACTTCAACCAGGTTTAATTAGCATTGCCTCACTGTCCAATATATCTATGCCCACAACTTAGAAATACCACCAGTGTTTGTGTTTCAGAGCAGGAAAAATGTTTTCAGCTCCATATTGTCGCAGTTTAGGTTGAGTGATGGTTAAATGAAAGGCTCTTGTTTGTAGACAAAGAGTTTTACACTCCATGCTGTCTCCATTATGAGTTTCCAGAGAGAAACCATCTTGTCTGAGATGCATGTTCAGTGTGCCTTAGAAATTAATTTTACTGCCTTCTCTAGCAATGGTGATTTCCATTCATCCCTTAACACTACATCTGCATTTTTTAAACAAAATGAACGACAGCTTATTAAAGCTGATTTTATAATTAGACTTATAATGAAGGAACTGTTTATGAATGTTTTGTGTACTTTCATGATCTTTGTCACAGGGTTTGCTAATTAAACCAGCTTGGAGACCTGCCTGGTCACTGCTGATAATTAACTGACAACAGACCTACTGTAGTATTTGGAAGTCAAAATTGACTTCCAAGTCAATAATGACAATGTAATACTAACTATGAGTTACATTTTATGTATCACATTTTCATAAATTGTTTCATTTATATTCAGTGTACAGGATGGGCAAACACTTCTTTTTCTTTTTTTCACCATGAACAATTAAGCTAGCCCAATATTAACTGAGCACTGCTGAGTGAAATCTAATAACTTGCCTTTCTATTACTGTAGTTTCAGGAATATAACAGTTTGTTTTAATGCTTGACTGCCTATAGCACGGTACCGACCTGAGAAACATACTTTTGACTCAACATTTTCTTCTTTCTCTTTCTTTAGGTGTGTGCCAATCTTCGATCTGATTGGTTCCCTGTCTGCCTTTTAATAACTCCACACATAAATACACTTAAGCTATGTGGCAGATGGTCTCTCCAGAGAAGACATATGTCCCCCATTGGTCTCTCTGGAGATGAAAGCCCTCTATCTCCGGTCCTTTCAGGCATCAAGTAACTACGATACACCAAGTTCATTTATACAACATGAGATATAAAAGCTAGTAGATATATCAGGCAGTAAATTATTAACTCTAGAGTTTTGGCTATAGTGTTATGTAAATCAAACCACTAGCAGACGTTAGTGATAATGTACCTCTGCCCCAATAACAGACCTACCGGTGACCTATGGCCCCATTAAGGAAATAGAGAGAAAAACAATTAAATAGATGGGAAATTCCTATATGTTATTGCATAGATACAAATAATAGTGTAAAAAGCATGTAGACAGACCAGACTGACAGACAAACAGACACATGTTTACAGGCACCCTTATCCTAATTTGTCCCAGCTGGGTTACTATCCTTTCCCTGCCATACATTACAGACTGACAGCTGTTTGAGCTCCCAGTGGACTCTCTCTCTCACACACACACACACACACACACACACACACACACACACACACACACACAGTATTCACTCACATTGTGCATGCAGCAAACCCAAGCTTTAGAGAGCACCATCTTCACCACTACAGTTGCATTCTGTAAAAACACGCGTTGCTCTCTTTCGCTCACACACATACAAACACTTTGCCTCTTGCAAAGAGCATCTTTGCTTCGTGGCGGTTGGTGACGACTGGTTATGTGGGCTGTTTGGAGTAAATTGCAGTAAGCGATGAGACAGCATGACGCACCCTTAATGGAGCTGCTTCATTAATTACAGTCATTACCTGTACACCCCAGACACACACACACACACACACACACTCCATGTGTCTCTTCATCACACGCTCATACATCACACCTGTTGACACAGCTGACATTGAACAATATAACACTGTGTCTGTGTGTGTGTGTTTGCGTGCGCACGTGCCTGCACACAATTAATTGCTTAAAATTAGCTTTCAAGGATGCAGCCAAAGACACATATATGTGCGTCATCACTCACTAATATTTTCTATTCTTATTAACCTCAAATGGATCTCTTTCTACCGTGTCATTTGAGAGTTGATGAAGGGTTAGCAAATAACACACATGAGTATATGTTGTGGTATATTTTAAGACAAGCGTTGACTCAGAAGGTGTGAAATGGAACTATAATACACAAGGATGTATGTCAGTGCTCTTTAACAGGCAGGGCAGCTGTTGCTATACAGTAGCTACTTTTTTTACTTTTCAGGATTTAATGGTGGAATGGTTGTTTTTTTATTTGAATTTAAACACAAATGTAATTGTATGTGTAAATAAAATATACAAACACAACAAAAGATTCTAACTTATCTCACAAGAACCATGCTCGCTAACTTTCAACAAATGCCCCACTGACTAGATTGCAGACATATATAAGACCCCATGCATAGATGTACACAGTAGGATGGAATCGGTCTCACTCAAAACTAAACAACAAAAGGAGATAGGCACCAAGCAACCAATAATATATTTCTTGAAGCAGAAATTCATACTTTGTGCAGTGATCCGATACGGTACAATCTAATCTTATGATTGTATGAATCCCCC
>JAODTR010087479.1:0-14244 GCA_025399935.1 Amblyopsis rosae | reverse complement strand
TGACTCTCCCGAGGTACACAATGACAACACAATTTATACACGACGACAGTATCTGACTGGGCCCAATCAGACACAGCCGCACCAGTCTCCGGACATCACTGCCGGGGCGCGCACTCCAACGTGACGTCACTTGAGGGTGGAGACAGGAACACCTACATATACACAAGACACACATACGACGACACACACATCCTACAGATAGGAGTGGGGGTCGTAACATCAACGTTAAACCTTCATGGCTGCAGTGACGCCAACGCAGCCCTCCACTTCAGTGAAAACATGCGTCTTCGCTCAGCTGTGGGCTACTTTTGGATCAGGGATGATATCTTTATTTAAATCACAGAGTAATAGGCAAACGTGCACGTACACACACACGCACGTGTGCACACACACAAACAGAAACAGGTGGGAGGCATGTCCTCTTGCACAGACATGCCCATACAACAAATCACCCACTCTTTCCCTGCTAAGTCGCTCCGCCAACAGATGCATCAATCTGCCCTTTTAATTAGCTGCTGCAGCGCCCTTAGTGTCCTCCCTGCCTGCGGGGATACAGACCCATCCCCTCTGGGAGCTCCGCTGGGAGGGCTGGGATGAGGAGGAGGAAGGAGAATAGAGAACAGGGGATCGGGAGGGATGATCCCTGGAAGAATGGAAGAGCTAAAGGTGACTATAAGAGCAGAGATCGGGCCGGTCAAGTCTTTTTACTTCCCCGTACTTGTTGAGGTTGACCTCCACCTCGGGCGACTGTTCATCTTCTTGCAGTGAGCGACTTCCGGCGTGACGCACGTCACACACACACACACACACAAAAGTCAGGCTAAGGCTGATAATATTTTAGTGTTTTTTTTTCTCTTTTCTGCCTTTTTTTACTTCCTTCTCTCTGCCTCTCGTTCTACAGACAGTCCATAGACGGAGCCTGTCACTTGAATTATGAATGAGGTGAATAGTCTGCTACAGCAGGCTGTGTGTCAAAGGGTATTCTCCAAATATGACACACACACACACACATGGGCACACACAAGCATTAACTACAAGTTCAACCCTTCACGATTCATATGTTGCGGCGCTCTTAGTGTGAATTATTCCGGCTTGTCGCATGGATTCCTAAATGCACTTCCCGATGCCCCAGTAGGACCCTGTGCTTTTGTTAGCTTAGTCACAGCACTGGTTCACAGCAGGAGCCTGTAGCAAGCGCCTCAGCCAGCACTGGTTTGTCTGTTGAATGTTTTAATAGAAAAGTTCAACTCTGATTATTAAAGTAGATATATTTATTAGAAGGTTGTTGTCATGGTGCCTCTCACACACACACACACCATGAGCGTGGTTGAGCATCATTTAAAGAGTTATCACCGAGTTGTTATTCGTCCCAGGTTCTGGAAGTCACGGCCATTTTTGACCCGCCAGTCAAACCGCTAAAAACTAAATGGTGGCGGACAGAACAGTGTCGCTGTGGTTCAGCCTCTCGCTCTTATTGTCCCCCACCTGTCTCAAGCTTGGGGAGAAAGGAGCGAGGGAGAGATGAAGGCAGCGTGTCAGATGCTGTGATTCACGCAGGCTGCACTGATTAGATGGGGGGTGGGGGTGGACTGTGAGGTCTGTTATTATTGGCCGCTTCGTCTCGGTGCGTAGAGGACAACAGAGGAGCGGAAGCCCGGTGATCAAAAGTCGGCGTGTCGCCAACGGTTTCCCGAGCAGCGAGAGGCCGTCGAGCCGCCTCTCTGTCACTCACCCCTCCTAAGCGAGAGCAGAGGAAGGAGGAGGAGGTGTGTGTGAAGGAGAGAAACAAGGTGGCACGAGGAGAAAGAGAGGCGAGGATCCTTGGTGGGCGAGGGGGGAAGTGAGAACTAAAGCGAGACGGGGAGAGGGAGGTGGAGAACACTTGTCCTGCCGATACGCGGACAGAAAGCCTCTCTCCGGGGCGCGTCCACACCGCGCCACACGGGGCGAGAGATGAGTGTGGAAATGCATACTGGGAGGGAACGCGTCTAAGGTGCGGGAATGGAAGCCATGCAGAGCAGAGAGGACTGGCAGAACACTCACCATGGTGCGAAAATGTTGTCACTGAAGGGACAGTATCGTACTGGAGGATGAGAGGAAGCAAGGAGGGAGGAAAGCTCCTCTGCTGTTCCCTGAAAGGAAAGGAAAAGGAAAAAGGGAAAGGGAAAAGGAAAGACACGGAGTGCAGGAATTAAAGCTTGACTGCTTACGCTGCCAGCCAGTACAGTAAACCACTTACTGGTTGTCAAATGACCTCTTCAAGGCCAAGCTGTGTGTGGACGCAAAGTGGGCCAGTCAAGACTTATACTAACCCCCAAAAAAGAATTAGCATAATTTCCCCCGGGGATGTCACCCAGACTCCTCCTTTGACGAATGGAGGAGTCCGAATCAGTGAGCAATCAACGCCAGACACCGTAAAGGAGCGCGAGGAGAGCAAAAGGGAGAGAGGAGCCTTATCAAAGACAACACTATATATTGAAGGGGCAAATAAATGAAAGCAGTGAATGAACAGAAATTAAGGAATATTGGAAGGTTTTGAACAGTGAAGGAGGGGGGCTTAGAAAGGTGAGTGACTGTGAATAAAGACAAAGACACAAAGAGGTACCAGAGATGCGATGGGGTAGCAGGTGTGCAAGGGTGCAGTGCAGCCCGCACAGGAGACAGGAGAAAGATGTCTGTGTGAAGTACATTATTCATTAGCAGGGGATGGAGACACTGACTGACAGAAGCCGTCTGGAGGAACGGGAAGAGATGGAACACAGACACAGTTGCAGGCCGGCTGGGTGACGTACACATGCAGACAGAGACAGGGGGGTGGGAGGGGCTACTCTGGGGCTCGTTATACACACGGTGGAGCAGACGCGATCCATGGTTTTAAGTGACGTCAAACTGACTGAGAGTTTTGCGTTTATAATTTTGTTCAGTGTGTGTGTGTGCGCATGTGTGTGTATGTATGCATGCGTATATATATATATATATATATATATATATATAATCATCAAAATATGTGCTATGGTGGATTATGGGTGAATATATGCTTGTAAACATAATTAATGTCCATGGCTCTTCAACTGTGAGACTAGAGAGAGAGAGACAGAGCGAGAGAGAGAGTTGTTAAGCATATTTTGAGGATATTAACTACTGATGTGGGATATTCTCTTTTTTTGTATTGCATTTATAGTTTTGCTATTGTTTGTATTGATGAACAATTGTAGCCAGTAGGGGCAGTCAAGAGCTGTATGGCAAGCATGTGCAGTGAAACCTGCTGGTGGCAGTTACTTGCCCACAAGATTAGGTTAGGATAAAATTGTATAATAACATGTTCAGTGTTATTATATGTACTTACCACATACAATATTGTAGTATGTGGTTGCATGACAGATTGGCAGCGCATATTCATCTTCCCACATATGTTTGTATTGTTGATTGATTGACATTCTTCCCTGTCTCCACAGGCCATTTGTTGTCTCATAGGGAACAGCAAAGAAAACATATCCAATGCATTCAGAAATATGTATTGCATTTTCTCATAAATGCACAAGTGTGTGTTATTCATTCATTAATTACTTACTATTTCTAGATTATACATACTTTTAAATATTACCATTTTATATATTATTATAACTATTATATATATTTTAGAAACATATTGTTTATGTTGACAAATTATTGTTTGTGAGAGATAATAGAACATTAGAGGTCAATTACAGTTACAAAACTGCAAACAAACAAAGTAGTAAATGTCCCCCCATCTGCGCTGTGTGGATCAGCACAGTTGGAATATGCTGCGTGCACGGCTCAGTGATTTTGTTTATGTCTGACACACCCTGGGTTCAGAGCTCTGTGTTGACGTCAGCTCTGAGAAAAGGCTTCTGAGATTGGATTCAGGCAGATGCAGTTACAATTTAAACAGTTTTGGTGTTTCTGTGTTCCACAAGACACACAAATCAACACTCACACGCACACACGCATTCACTTTTGTGAACTGCGCGACAGTTCACAAAAGATATAGTGAGAGTGTGATATAGAGAGAATTCGAGTTTCAGTATTTTGTTTCTGCATTTGGTGAGTAGGTTTGCAGAGGCAGAGAGAGTGCAAAATATACATACTAGCTACGTTTTTTTATTCTATTTTAGGTTAACCAAATACATAATAACATTTATTACAACAGTTCTCACTAAGTGATTGGATTGGACAAGAGGAATTCCATGAGAGCCAATATTCAGTCTAATGCACTGTGACTTTAAATTATGTGTGTATCAATCTGGACAACAATCTGTCTTGTGATTTTGGATCCATATCCAAATCCATAGCATAGTTGAGTTTTTCCGCATGGCTTCAGGAAATTGAAAGATCTGTAGGCTACATCCAGTCGGTCTAGGTAGTATATAGCTGAGATGTTGCTGATGATGTTCCATAACACCTTTTCGACATTTTCACAATGAATATAAGTTTAAGATGAACAGATTTGATGGAGAGACAGTGATTCCAGTTGAAGGTTCTTGGTTCTTGTTCATCCAACACAGTGCTGCACATAGCAACATTTCGGCCTTCTGATAAGTCAGATTGTCAATGTCAATCACATTCTGGCGAAAGGTTCATTATATGCCATTTATACAGTAGAATGTTAGAGTAGTATCATACAATCATGTGCTACCATGGGCCTTCAATACACCAGACCAGGCAATTTCTCTAATTAACACACAATTGACTGGAGAGCGAGCAAATGACAAGTGAAATCCGTTATGCTAATGTTTGGGGGAATATAAAAAGGCACCACCTGCAGGCCTTTGATGGCAAATGGCACGACGCATAGCGATTTTGAGCATGACTGAGGACCGAATGACAGCAGGGAATTACAAATCTGAGGTGGACTTCAAGGCAAGAAAATGAAGAAGATTAATGTTGTGGGAGAAATTAGATGTAGAGTGCGTGCATGCGCGTGTTCACATGATTATGAGAAGGCAGGCTAACTTCATTAGCTGTGGGAGACCGTTCTATTGGGCCCTATCTTCTTTCTCTCAGCTGCACTGCCGCCTTAATGGTCTTGTCTTGGCTTCATTGTAGTCATCTGGTTTTTCTGTTGTTTTTTTTCCTCATTTTCTCATTCCAACCGCTTGTTTTTGTCTCTCCTCTTCCCCGCTGCCATTGGCTCAACTGTATGGGATTAATCAAAGACGCAAGTGTCTCTTGGTCGTTTTGTATTCCCAGTGGATTCCAGGGAATAAGAGGAGAGCAGGCCAAATTCGGTGTGAGCATGAACATGTGTTAATGATGTGTTTCCTACCACAATTACAGTACACATAATTGTGCTGATTATCTAATGAATATACATTTAAAATAAATGTGTAAAAAAAGAAAAAACAAATGTTTGCAAAATGCAGGCATGACATTCTATGAATTATGATGATACCACAACAACTATAATGTAGGAGTAATTATATAGATATATCATTTGTAATCTTAATTAAAAGAATGCTGATTAACAACACGCATGGATCCACTCCAACACACACACACACACACACACACACACAGGCAGAAACATGCACTCACTCACAAACAATCCTTCAGCCCATCTCTGTGCAGCAATGTGTGGCAGCTTTTGTTTTCTAATTAACGCTCTTGTCTTCTCACTGATAAGGCACTCTGTCAAGTGAGCTGTTTCCACGCCACTGTGAACCAAGCCTCGGCACAAACACTGCAAATGGTCAATGTAGCAATTCAACCAGACATGTGGCATGTTGGGATGAAGAGGCCGGGGTCGTGGTCGGGGTCGGGAGTGGTTATAGGAATCAAGGATAAGGATATTAAAAAAGCAATGGATATACCAGATGAGGCAGAGAAGGAAATTATGATCGACAAATCCCATGTAACGGAAGGAGCAAGATAGAGCAGCATGTTCTATCATACAGTAGCTAGTCAAAAATGTACCTAATCCCCAATATTTGCATCCTTCCATCTTTCCTTCGCTCTTTACGTATTCTTTCCTTCCCTTTGTCCTTCCTTCTTTCCTTCTTTCCTCGTTCCCCACTCTTGAGGCCTAGATCCTGCATTCTCTGAAGCATCTTTAATGTCACATGTTGCCTGTCGAATGTCCATGGGTCATTACAGACCAACGCAGAAATATCGAGGTGGCCTTCAAATGACCGTTAAGTCATTAGTGGATGTGATCAAATCATCATCATCACGAGGCATAACAGCTGTTATGGCTTCCACAACAGATTAAAACTGTTTCCTGTTTACCTATTTGAGTGTTCCTTGTTTATACACTGGGTTAGTGTGTACGCTCATTCACGTGTGTGTTTTTGCACGTGTTTAGACTACTAAAGTAGCTGCTTTAAAGACGGCTGTATGAAAGGTCTCATTGACGTATTACACGCCAAGATGAAAAGGTCAGGCGGGCTTATCTCTCCTCTCGCACACACGCACGAGTGTCCTACCGATTTTCTCTTACCTCCTCCGCTCTGCTTTTCTGCTGCTCCTCTCTCCACATCTTTCCCACCTCCCGACACCTTCATCATTTCAAAGCACATTGTGACTCTCGTCACCCTTGGCTTTCTTCCCTGCTACCTCTTCATCCATATGCTGTTGTAATCGGAGAAGCCGGACACAGCGGGTATGCCCCAAATGTGTTTCCTGATACCTCACCCTTGCGTGTACAGCAAGTGGACAGCTGAGCTGCTTCAGTGTAATTAATCATGTCATTCGTTATTATTGATTAAATGGACCAACCGTTGTCAGGGAAATTCCGAGTGGCATTTTCTGATGGAATTCGGTTAACTCAGCAAATGCAGTTTAACCAGAAATCGCAAGTGGACATATCAGAAAATTAAAGATATTATTTGTGAAGTAAACAAAGGCATGGGGGGAAATTATTGTCTATATGGGAAGGGGGAAACAAACAATGTTGCAGAAGTATTGATTTGTGCTTTGTTTTTCTTAGCAGTTTACTGGTTTGAGTGATATATTTTATTGGGATTGATATCCAACACACATCTTTCGGGCGCAGGCGGTTTTAACTTTGCTGCGGCGGGAGTTAGCTGATTGGTAAGTTCAGTTGCTACTCGGACACATTCAAAATTATTTCTAGGCTTTCCAGACTGATTCTCACTGCGATATCAAATTGAAGATTGCGAGATCAGGATGGTCTCACGAGCTTCAATAGCGACATGCAACAATCTCGCCAAACAGACCAAGCATACATTTTAACAGCAAAAACATTGCTTGTGGTCCTTCACCTCTACGTCACCTGAATAAGGCTTATCAACAGTGCAGCTATGGATATGCCCACTCATGCCCATCCATGTGTGTGTGCTCTCCAACTCCTGGTGTCTTGGCCTCTCTCCCGCAATTGGCCTTATATAACCGTATCCTTGTAGATGACAAGAAAGCGTGCCCTGTTGAAGTGTAGTTTAAAACTCTGCAACCCATTTCAGGCACATTCGCCAGTCTGCCACATATCAAACTATGTGTTTAGTGTTGCCATGGTCATCACGATGCTCAAAAATACCTCTTGACACAAACATTTTCCCCCAAAATGCAATGCTGACAAGATGAATATTGTCGCTGCATAATATTCACTTGGTTTAACTATAGCTCCCCTGAAATAACGTGAATATCAATCGTTTCATAATTCTCTTTTGTCAAATTTTTTTCTCGTTTTGTCCCATGGTGACGGTCGCATTACAGTAGATCAAATTTCTGTGGCCAAATGTTTTCATTCTCACTTACTGTAAAGCTACTGTAGCATGCAGCCACATATGTCCATGTGTTTTACTCTGATTTCATCACTGGTAACTGTCCTACTGACCAAAACCATTTTATCCAAGTTGAAAATGACCTGCTACCGGCAACTTACTACAGGCGTCTAACTGGTCTTCCTTTTTCAATAAGTTAGAACAGAAAACAAGGGATTTGTGACAGATGAGGGAATTTATGGATGATAGAGATATGGTTAAAGTACAGTATTAATAAGAGATTGATGAGGCTGTGCAATTAATTGGATTTTAATTGTGATTAAAATGTTTGGTTTTGCAAGTAACTTCTTATTTTGTCTTGTGTTCTGAATGGCAGGCACATTCTCACTTTCGCCTATTACAGGGTGAAAGTGAGACATCAACATGAAAAGTATTAAGAGAGAGTTCAGAGTTGAAGGTGTTTTCACTGTTCATTTGTTTCTCTCTTTATGTGCAGTAAATGCAACATCTTTCCAAAGTCAATGAGTAATCGTATTAAATAATCGTGATTTCACTATTGACCAAAATAATCATGATTATTACTTTTTCCATAATCGAGCAGCCCTATGAGGCACACATTTCAGTTATATACTGTAATAAGCACTATTGTGTGTTGCTGTGGTGTGTAGATTAGGGCTGGGCGATATGGACCAAAAATAATATCATAATATAATATATTTAGGTTGAATACCGATACACAATATATATCGGTATTTTCAATAAAGTGGGCTAAATCTTCAGGCATATAGAAAAAAATCAGGAAACCTGACGGAAATGTGACATTTTTTATTTTTAGCGACATTAATTGACATATGTGAGCTTTCTCTGGTGTCTCTGCCCCTTTGACACTCTGAATGCACTAAGTGCAGGCATGGAGGGAGAGACGAACAAATCTAAAAAGTCATGAATAAATACATAAAATAACTATATCTAATCTTATATCTCGTTTGAAAAAATTACGATATACCGGTATATCGCCCAGCCCTAGTGTAGATACCTCTATCTCTGTTGGTTTGTAGCCAACCCCTTTGTTTATAGCCAACCTCTTCCATACTCAACTATTTAGTGAGGGATATACTGTACAACATAATGTTATGCACAATAGGGCTTTTATTTGTTTGGGGGATATTTACAAGGGAGTATCACAGTATGCTTGCTGTGTGCATGGTTTGGTTCCCAGGGGTGTTAAGCAATTTACTGCACACAAACACACTGAAGCAATACTGTTCTTTTCTGGAGGTCCATTATCAGACTGGCTAGCTACAGTACACTAGCAAGCACTTTCTATAGCATCAGCAGGAATATTATATTTGTGCTATTCTTATGGGTGACATTATATAGAATGTCACCCATTTAATGCTAAGAATTAAATGCTAAAACTAGAATAGGTGTAATGATGGTTCTGAACTAACTATAATTTATCCCAGGGGTCTTTCACATGTAGGCGACAGTATATTACCATACCAAGCATGAACTGTACAGTAACCTTAGTGTCAAGCATCCGCAGAGCTCTTTGTTACACTTTATACTTGCTGCCACACGTATCCTGCCTACCCTACTTTCCATACATACTTGTGCACAGAGTGAAACTACTAGTGTAACTATGGTGGTGCTCTTACTGTTTATTGTGGTTCATTTTAGGAGTTAGATCACTCATTTTAAGATTAACAAGTACGTTTACCCAGGGATATCACTGGGCGCGTGTGCTGTGCGCGTGCAACGCGTTTTGGCTCCGATGGTATTTCTTCATTGTCTAGCAAAACCAGTGAATCTGTTTAACTCAGGGTGAGTGTAAAGTTGTAGGCTAATGTTTAAGGAATACCAAATATGTATTTGTAACTGTTAAATAATAAATTTGAGGAGCGGATACATAGGTTTATTGACCAGGAACGATCCCTGTAAAATGCAGGGATATGAAGCAGGTGTGAAAAGGGCTTTCCTCTTTTCATTATTCATGGGTGCGCCTTGGCGGATTGCTATCATACTGGTGGGTATGTGAAAGCACGCAAGCAGGCCATCTACGGCACAATCACTCAAATGTGTTTATAGTCTACACTAATAATATCTCATACTGTGAGCTGGTTAGTATGCTGGCGAGGATGATTATGAGTGAGCACCTTTAGGTGCATCTCTAGATGTCTCACATACAGTACACACACACACACGCCAATTTCTATTTAAATCTGGAACATTGATGTACAGTACAGTACCACTGTGCTTACAGTAGTCCTTTTAAACAGACATGGCGTTTACACTAACTCTGTCTGGGTAGTATACATGCTTTACAGTACCCTTTTGGAACCACACAATGACAATAGATGCCTACTAAGATTTTCCTTGACCAACATGTGTTAATGATTGACTTGAGTAGATTGTCTGAATGAAGAATTAATTCAGTCACACATTGGTCCCAATTAAACCAAATTGAAAAATGTGTTTAGCAAGAGCAATTACTGAAAGCTCTAATGATAGTTCAGCCACATGTTCAGATACACACGGGAATGCGACTCACCGAGCTGAGTGACAAGTCTAAAGTCCCGTGAGAGCGAGGCAAACTAAGGCAGGTGATAAACAGTGAATTTAAGTTTCCAGTGAAATGTAGATAAATCACTTTTAGAGCATATTGATTGCAGGGAGAGACGTTTTACTGCGTAACATGATACTAAGTCGGGATTTAACTCATTTTTATTGTCTATAGTTAACACTGTTCGATTGAGGCATTGTTGAATGTGTAACGGCTATCCTGTTAGTATACTAACACTATACATCATTGAGCTCTATTGTAATCCGGTGTGTCTCTCATTGGCCTCAAAGTGGTAGACTATACTGTAGATGCAGTCTAGTCTTGAAAGGAAAGCCCATGACTTCATGCAACATTAGTTAATTCAACTGTATCTTTGATAGCAATCATATTTATCCATCTGGTTTTAGCTATGAAAAACAATCAGAGTTTTAGTCCTGTTTAGTGAACATGAATATGAACTTTTTAGTTCATATTCATTATCTTTCACAATTAGAAAGATGTATATATTTCACAGAACATGAAATTGTCCAATGGCCATAATCATGGATCATAGCCCATCTCAATCACAGAATCATCTACAAACTTGATTATGAGCCCTGACTCAAACATATTCTGACAGTTATTAGTGTAGAGCGCAAATAACAGAGGCGACAGAAAACTGTGGTTTCCTTCACATCACCCTGATTTACATAACACAGTGTAGCGAAGCCTAAAAAGTTGTGCAGAGCTTTGCAATCAAAAATGTCAATCAAAACAAAGTAAAGACTTAAACACAATTACTTTTCGACAGGAGAAACTTCAGAAAATCCATGTGTTCTGAGAAAAAGGCTGCCATCATATTCTTACTAACGGTGTGTGATGTACTGTAGAAAACAAACAAAAACAAACCTCTTAAAGTTAATTTAAATTCCAACTTTGACAAGTCTGCGTGACAGAAAACACACTTCTATTTCTCTCTCCATGTCAGTCTATCTTGCATAGCACACACACACATAGCTTTTAAAGGGCTGCCAATTTACCCAAATTAGATTAGTCTTTTAGTTGGTAATACTGTTGGTGCACCACTATCAAACAAAGCTCACTGTAATGATATTTCGCTTGGAGCAATTCTGCTGCTCGCTGTGTTTTGCACATGGACTCTCCCATTAACATTATCCTGCTGCCTTGATGTGTACGACCAAAATACAACTGTTGTTTTTCTACTGTCACATTATGCAAAACTAAACACACCGAGTTTAAGATAATGTCAACTATTTGAAGCTTTTTTTCTCTTTCCATTTTCGAGGGAAACATTAATGGAGGAATCGTAAAGTAAAAAATAAAAATCCATTTCACAAATTTCTGGCCACATAACAATTTGACATTTGTGTTTTCCATAAGAAAACGTAAAAGTGGAACTAAAGAAGTGAAGGCTTCCTATGAAAGCTAAGGATGGAAAGATAGAAACTCGACTAAAGAGCAGCTAACTACCCCACCTCCCATAAACACACTCGAGGAGAGAGTTTAATGAGGACTCTAGAGATGTTCCATTCACAGCGCTTATTTCTTAAACATTGGCGTCCTTCTCCAAAAGGTTTCAACATAATTGCTTGATTAAATATATAGTGTGCATGCTTGTGTGTAAGTCGTAGTAATAGACTGTCTATAAAAGATGGACATAGTCTGTGTGTATGCGTGTGTGCGTCTGCCTGTGTGTGACGTCACCCGTTGTATTTTGTAGGGATGATTTGAAGTTCAGGAGTTTGGCTTCAGGAACACACCCATAAGGTTAACATCAAAGCTAATTCCCGCTCAACCCCTCTTACCCCGTGTGCAGTGGACTGAACCGCAGGTTACAAAAGAGAGAGGATCTGGGATGTCCATTTAGTGCCTAACAGTGACCACCCACTTTTTTGGGGGCTCTGGTGCCGGAAGCACCAAAGCAAATTTCTCATTTATTTTCTCCATTTACTTTTCGTAAAATCCTTATACTGTATAATGAGTTTTAAAACTGGAACCAAGTCATCCTCCTACGAGAATGATCATAACCATAAACAATTTGATTCGAAGCAAAATATATTTAATCAAAACAGAAAAAGGCAAAGGTACAAGACTGTGTACATAACTTATTAAAATAGTGAAGGAACCAAATGAATAGCTCGTTATAACAACCCATTCATTTGAATCAGCTGTGTTAGAGCAGGTAGACATCTAAAACATGCAGGGCAGCGGCCCTCTAGGACCAGGCTTGGGGACCACTGGTGTAGATATTATGATTTTATATTTAAGGAATTACATATCAGAATGAGATGGCATACATTTAAGATTAAATAAGATCACGGTCATGAATGCGACATTTGCTATTGGTTATTATATAATAATGACAAATACTCACAAATAGGCTACGTATAGCCTAACACACTAACAGGTTCCAAATATGAGGCTATACGTTCTACACATCATTTAGCAACATTCGCCATTAAACGGAGCAAACGTCTTTGAAAGTAGTTCATGAACGTTGAACTACACTGGATTGAACGTTCAAAATGTTGTCCAGTGAACAGTTGGTTGCCGAGCTACTGTGTGTGTGATCTCTTGTCATTGGTGGATAAATGCCTTTCTTTGAAACCTTAGTCTGATCAGACTGGCAAATTAGCTTTTGAAACCCTGAGTTGTAAGCAAACAACTGTATTTCTAAAGAGAAGTTGGCAAGCTTTCACATTGGCTTCTGTTCATTCGGACATAAGTCAAGTTGCTTTGTTTTGGAGCCAATTAGTAAAGTACTAGATATCTAGGCTCTTATGCACAATAAAAAAAACATGTGCACAGCAATATTCAACATCAATACCAGTTAAGATCACATTTAGCTTACTAACATGCAGCCACATGTTTGTATGTGCACCTAACATGTACGGATGAAAACATACACGCACACATTGAGGACAACATCTCACAGAAGAGCCCGTCTATATGAGGAGCTGCCAGCCTTCCTTAATTGGATCACAGTGTCTTTGGTGAGACTAGGTGTGCCGGTATCAAAGTGTGAAGAGCTGACAGCCAGCCAAATTATAGCATTAAACATTGACATCAGCCTGCTTTCTGCAGAGAACCAGACCAGTTTGGGTGGTGTGTGTGTGTGTGTGTGTGTGTGGAAGGGAAGGTACAAGGAAAGAAGGTAAAAGAGGCAGGCAATGGGACAGAGATGTTAATGTGGAGATGAAGGATGGGGTGAAGGTGTGAGAGCAAGACCAGAGGGAGAGAGCAGTGAGCGAGAACAGAGCTCAGGCAAGAGGCAAGGGCAGGGTTAGCCACACTCGCTGTGCGCCATGTTTCTGATGTTTCTGTGTCTCTGAAAATTGGCACATGCACACCACACGCATGCACGTACGCGTGCACGCACACACACACACACACACACACACACACACACATGCGCACAGCTCAAGAAAATGACAGACTTCAATTTTAAATTATTACAATTTCTTTTTCGGACTGTGCTAGCATTAGCTATAGGCTATTGATGTTACATAAAATGGTGTGTCCACAGTATATATACCAGCACGGGGTATATAGCTGCACCAAGAAGGTCCCGAGTTTGAATCCCGGTCTTCCCGGCCTTTCTGTGTAGTTTGCATGTACTCCCATGGTCTGCATTGGTTTGCTCCGGTTTCATTCTCCAGTCAGTTCCATCTGAACAGTGACACTGTTGTTCACAGATGTTCACAATCAGGAGTTGGTCTCCAGGCTGCACGGTGGCTGCCCACTGCTCCTAGGGTTAGCTCCTAGCTGAAATTAGTTAGGGGTCCAAGCACCGAAGGTGCAGGAGCCCTATTGCTTTTGTTCTCATTATTAGCGGTCAAGCAGCGAAGCTGCTGACACCTATTGTTATTGTTAGTTTTTTTATTATTATTATTATTCCGCCGGATTTCAGGTTTCGGCATGTTCCACATGCAGCGTTTTTACGAAACTTGGCACATTGGCAGACATTCACCCAATTAGGAA
>JAODTR010087457.1:0-14245 GCA_025399935.1 Amblyopsis rosae | reverse complement strand
TCACACAGTTAGCAGGAGTAACGTGATAGGGCATTAGATTAGTCGAATGATTTGAAATTCTTACAGAAAATCCCACCTCCATCCCATATCAAACTGTGATTGGCTAATGACAATTATCATGTAAAATATGCACCTATTCACTTGGAGCGTGGAAGGTATTAAAGGTATTGAATGCTCCACGTTGTTCAGACAGTAATATAGTTGCTGTTCAGAGGATTGTGCCTAGCAACTATCACAAGAAAAGGTGATTGGTTCAATTTCACCCCATTTGCCTTCATGTAATGTAGCTTAGTTGTTTTATTATTTCGTTTTCAAATCAGATCAATCAATTTTTTTTTTAAATTACACATATATAATTTTTTTATTACAATTTTTTTATTTACATGGCTTTACTTTTGATATACAAGCCAGTTAGCCAGCTAGAGTGCGGGTATCAAAGCATGTTTCTTAGTTGCCTACAGGTAAACGGTTTCACTGTATTCCTGTCAGGATGTGTAGAAATACGTATGATTCTTCGCCCACGCCAGGTGCCAGTCACTTGCAGCCCACAATATACACATTATACATACATTATACGCGGCTACCGCAGCATAACGTCATGAAGTCCTCTCATGTGTGTTGGTGCCGCGGCGGCAAGCCCAGCAATGCATTTTGCAAAGCCAGGTGCGGAGAGCATGGCATGCGCAAGTTGGCCACTCCCCTAAATGCTGCCACCTAGCCGCGGGATAGCATCTCAACTGGGACAGCTTCTATCAGTCATTTTCTTTACTTGAACACAAGAATATAATGTTCTAATTAGTGCCAGAACTATACAGTGTATGTTCCCAATTACAGTGCTGTTGGGAGAAAGGCGTAAGACCTCCCATAAAAAAAATACTTTATAAAATTGATATTTAAATTGTAGTTTAATAACGAGGTTAATTGTTGCAGCAACCGTTCATATCCAATCACCACAGAAATCTTTCAAGCTTACATTTGAACTGTGTCTGCATGAATTAATGATTGTTTGCTAGTCTTGGGTTGATAGACAATGCCATTGCCTATCGCCAATGGTTGACAGACATCACAATGTTGAGCAGGCGTCCTGATTTAAAATGTGTTAAAGTGTCACAGCAGAGTCAGAGAAAATACAGATGTTTCGCTCTTCCACTACAGCTGTTGCCACCTGTAGTGTGAACACCGCTTCACATTTCCCTAAAAGCTGTCACAAAATCATGCAGCTGACCCCAGGTCAGATTTTGTTGCTGTCAATAGTCTGATAATGGGATGATACTGACGTGATAATGAGTACACAAGTGTTTTTAGTTCCATTTTTATTTCTTTTTGCAACATGCTTGATTCGGTGCTTTAATTAATAATGTGCGGCATGCATTCCCTGATTTTCCAGTTCATTGCGGTTAAAAATTCCCAGCTCCCAAGTCTTCCCAGCTTGGAAGAAGCTTTCACTTGCGTGCGCTGTAAATATCCTACAGCTAAATGGACTTTAATGTAAACCGTAAACATGGGTTAGTGTAGCATCTTCTGACCCAGTCAGTGCCTTCAAGTATTGGAAACTGTTTATCCATCGTATCAATTGATTGAAGTACTTGCTACCTACCTAAATAATAGTGATTGGATGCTTGCCACTTATAAATATTATTTCCAGACACATGGCACTGCCACTGTGCGTGCATGTCTGCACTAATGTGCACTATTGCCATCATTGGGTTTGAAGCAACTTACTCATGACACGTTTCATGATGTAATTATTGTATTATTGTTGTACACAAAAACATAGCACCTGTTATTGCTCAGTATGCTAGTGAACACGTGTTCTTTGAAAGTATCTTTCATTTTTTCATCATTAATAACTGATGGGAAAGTAACAGCAGTCAAGGGGAGCAGCAATGATTTATGCCTGGCTACGCTCATGGAAGGAAAGCTGATTCAGGCCCCCTTTAACCATTCACCGTATTTCATTATCATCAAAACGCTTATGCTGTCTCTAAGACGCTGCCTTTTTTTTTTAAACACATTTAAAAAAAGCTTCGGTCTTCTGATACCAGCCTCTCAAATTAATTTCACATGGCAACTTTATCTGCTCATACTGTCAGATTATGTTTTTGTAGCTCTCAGCAGTCTGCAGGTTGCAGGTTACTTAATGTGGAAGCTGTTTGAAGATTCAGCTTGTGCATGTTGTTATCTTAAACAAAGTGGGCATATAGCAGGTGTAGGAGGCAAGGGAAGGCATTGTTGCTTAGGTCATATAAACTGGACACATGCCACTGATGGGTTTTGTATGGTAATATCTTAGTTCAGTTATACCCTCATGCAATTAAAGCTAGGCTGCACATGAAAACTGTACGCCTGCACAGTGCACTTGCACTATATTTTATTTGCTGAAACTGCAAAATCCATGGTAAACATACAGTATCTGGCAAACTTTACAGTACCTGGCAAGTTAGTATAGTGGAATATCCTTGTAGCATGCCATAACTATGACACAGGGATAAGCTCAGTGTATGAGCTCAGTGTCATTCCTAGCTACATAGCACTTAGGTCGTGCCATATTTCTCTTGGTTAAGGGTTTAGCAATCTGGTTATTGAAATAACCAGCTAGAATATTGACATTGTATTAAAAGAAACAATGTTATCACTTTCTCTTTGATAAGTTAAAATTACATTTTTATTATTATTTATTATTGGAATTATTCACATGCCAGTGGTACAGACATTTCTTTTTACTTATATACAGTGTATATATTTAAATTTAGGACCAACTGCTGTTGAGATATAATGTAACCTTATAAATAGTGTTAAGTGTTAGTGTTGTGCTTTCTTAAAATGATAGTGTTTTTTGAGAAAAGGGGGTCAAATGTTTTAATAGACTGTTTTTTGTTTATGGCTTAATCTTTGTGGGTCTTTTCTCTTCACAGCTGCTTCTTGTCACTTCTCCTGGTGGCTGCAGTGGTCTGGAAGGTCAAGCAGACCTGCTGGGCTTCCCGACGGAGAGAAGTAAGTCATTCAAACTGTATGTGCTCGCCCCTGGTTGTAACAACACCATGAAGGAAGAGAGGGAGCACCTTAAGCTGCTGATTGGCACCATTAATTATATTTTCAAAAGAGAAGGTGCTGGAGAAGAAGCTAGAGATGCAAATGTATGTGAATTCACTTCAATGCACTTGACCGTCATTTATGTGATGGCAACCTGAGGTTTGGATCCCTAACTCTTATGGATGTGGCCAGTTCTTCACTAGCTCCAGCTTTAATTTGTTGTACGTCTAACTTGTGGACACTACTGTTGTTAGTGTATTAGGGTTCACGCGATGAAATTGCCCTTTGGGGATGACATTGGTGATCACAGGCTCCAATTTCTCTTAGCCTGTAATAGATGTGTAAACATGTAAGCATGAGCGATGGCTGCAGTACTACGTGAGCGGGCCCATTCAAAGAATTAAAGGCAATAAAGATTAATTCTGGCAGATGGACCCGGGTCATTAAAATTCAACTCACTTTTCCCTCTGTGCTTCTGGCATTCCCGTCATCTGTTTGTCAATGCCCTTCAGCTGCCAGATTAACGTTTGAGTATATAAAGTGTTTATTTATACTTACTTATTTATATGTGTGGTATACACTGTATACACACAGTATATATACCGTAGATTAAATACATTTAAAGTAACTCCTTTAAAGTAATGTATTATCTATTTGCATTTTCCAACGAGTAAGTAATGCATTCTATTTTGTGCGCCCCCTGTGGACAGATGCCAATTGCCGGTTTTTAACCGTGAAAACTGTTTTATTTTTTAAAATGTTAGTTTTGATATTGAAGTTAATGACAATTATTGTTACATATTTTTATAATTTATTCTCCGTTTGTAAATAAAGTAAATACTATATAGCTTAAACGCAAATACTAAAGAGTTATATATTCGCCGTCCTTTGTTGAAAGTAATCCCTAAACTCCCTTCTGCCTTTACCTCGAGTTAATGTGCTCAACTATCAGCATAAGCCAGGCCATGACCAAATCAGCCCCCCTCTTAAGTTTCTTTCAAAGAAGCTCCCCAGTTCTCCAAGCTTGGGAGAAGCGTCTCACTTGGTTGCGCTGTAAATATCCTACAAAGACATTAGTTCTCAAGAATTGGTAGCTACTGTAAGGAATATAGAAAGATTCTTATTCATTCTTCATTTCTACTAAATACTTTTATCTTCAGTATTGTTTGGCTTTTCAACCTCCACCTTAAATGTTCTTAAATTGCAACTAAATGTATTTACTAAATATTTGTATAGTGGAAGAAATAATTCCTCACAACATATGCTTTTAAACTAAGCTGGTCTACTTAATTATTCTATAGAGCATAGGGTGTTTGTTGGGTGCTATTATGTGAGATATAATTTATGTATCTCTTATATTGTGAAAACACTGACATTTATTATATGGGCTGCCCTATTAGGTACATTTACAACAATCCCAGCATGGAACTAGGTTATGCAATAGCTATAGCCAGGTGAATATTTTGTAGATAATTATTCTACAATAATGATGTTTACCATTTCTGTGATGTAGAATTCCGTATTACAAATGGAGTATTTTGGCCATAGCACACACTCCAAATAATAGAACCATATTTTATGCAATTGATTCTGAAAGAACTGGCGTAGACTTAGAAAACCACGGTTGATCTTAATGAACAAGCAATTCAATAATAGGAATTTTGCTTCACACCAAAGCAAACATAGATTGATGTCACTATAATAGTTATTTGGGTTGTTTTGTAAATGGAAAAATCACATTCAAAGCCATTCCTAAGTTCCCAACGTGTCACCTGTGTACTATAAGGGGTGAAAGTAACAAAAAATAACTGATACTATGTTGGTGATATAAATGAATGCAAATTGAAAAATAACTTAAAGTATCAAGTGATTTGATAATTTTATATCTACACATTTTGTCATCTATCGTTACAGCATGCAATATTTGTTACTTTCATTCATCGTTTGCAGCAAGCAATTTTTGTCACTTCCGCCCAAAGCCACGCCCACTCAATAACCCGATTGAGTTTGTGGTTCTCAACATGCGGGCCTGACTGTTAGTCATGAAGTTGAACATTTTATCAAGTTTGTAAGTAGTAAGAAGTAACGCAAATTGCTTGCTGCAAACGATAAATGAAAGTAAGAAATATTGCATGCTGTATATGATAAAAGGAAGAAACAAAAATTGTTAATTGTAATCAATATAGTGGAAGTAACAAAAATTGTAGATATAAAATGATCAAATCACTTGATCATTCAAGTTAAGTACATTTTTGTTACTTTCGCCCCTCATAGTGTACCACCTGTATCAAATGGTATCAAACTTCATTTATAGGCATTAAAATGGTTGATTGCCCCCCTTTATCTTGCGAAAGCTCTACAATTGGCTTTGCCATATGAATATGTTTCCGAGTGACAAGCTTGCCTATTTGGATTAGATTAGATTTTTACCGAATATTGTTCTCCTTCTAATTAGAAAGGTCTTGTGAACAGCATAGGCCTTTATGAGGTCTTTAAACGAGAGTGGCAGGGAATGGGTCTGGAGCCCATCTAGTGTTCCTAAATGAATGAGTGTTAATGAGCCTTCTAGAGGTTGTGCAGGAAATAATGAGACGCTGATCCATTGGAACATACGCTTTCGACAGTGTTTGAACCTTTTACTTTTACTAAATTATTCTCTGACCAGTAAATACAGCATGAACGAAAAAGATATAAAGTAGTGACCAAACTCCTGTCAACTAAAGCGAGTGTGACAGCACCCTTTAAGGCATTATAGTTGAGGTAGGTGACAAGACTAGGAGCACGAGGACACGGGGATGAAAAGGCAACGACCGTAAATGTCAGAGAGGAAGGCTGACCTCTTTGAGGAGTGCTGTGGGGGGGATGGGGGCCGCGCTGACATTTGGTGACATTACTATCCAGAGGCTGTTCACACATGGGAATGCAGCTGAATCTAAAGTGTGTACCTGATCACAAACGCCCACTCGCATACACACCCATCATTGAACATGCAGATCACGTGCCAGGCTTGGTAGAATAGAGAGCAAAGATTGGTAAAGGTATTTCACCATTTGGAATTGAAATCCTTTATGTTGACGTTTCAGTTGTGTTGTTTCACCGGCATGAGCAAAACAAATACTACATGTATGTATGTATGAGATGCCTACCCTTCCATTCGCATACTTAGCTTTGTTTGGGTGTCACACTGCTATTCTTTTGAGGGTCTTATTCAGCTCTCATTGATTTCTGTAATAAGATTATCCAACTCTTAAGCCCCTTGTCACCTTGATGGTCCCTTGTTTTGCTTAAAGGTGGCACTTAAAACATGGTCCCCAGCACTAGTATTGAGTACAGTTATGTCGAAGTATTTTAACCCCACTTTGTTTGTGTTGTGTGTCTTTTGTGGATTTAACTACGTAAAATAAAAATGTCCTCCATCAATCTACAGTTCTTAAGTAACTAGAGAAAGTGGTGGGATATTGAGGACTACGATGCTCCCATTTGTGTTATCTGGACACACAAATGAATTGTGCCTTTGTTTTCAATTTGTCAAGTGGTCAGTCTCTTGCACTAGTATTCAGAAACAAATGACAAACGTTTATGGAGGTGACCAAGAATCCAGTGACCACCAGATATAACATACTGTACACCACTGCTATACAAGTGTAAAGAGTGTAAAAAAGCCTTATTTTTCCTTTTCACTCCCCTATAATGTCTGGGTAGTTATTGCCTATTTTCTTTGAAAATGACAGTTGTGTTACTGAACATCCAAGGGATGTTGGGCTAACCATACAATATAGATGCAGGTTGAAGCCTCTAGATACATCCTACTGAAGGGGGAGAAAATGCTACAGTATATTAATTTGCTTACTTATCAAACTAATCAAGACACATTACCATGCATTGCATACCCTTCTTTTATCAGCCAACACTGAAAGGCTTCAGATTGGCTTGTATACTTGAGGAAATCAGTCTACCATTGGGCTAACACTAATTGGTTTTGCAGAGTTTGGTCTTGCCTATTGTCATTAACTTTGCATTCATTTCTAGAATCTCTCTCTCTCTGATATTGTGTGGGCTCTTGAGTTATTATACTCACAGCAGATCTGTGTGTGTGTGCACGCGCGCGCAACAGAGAGAAGGCTTGATTTCCCACACACTCTATTTCTCGCACTCACACATGACACGTCCTTATGGTTTATGGTTAAATTAATTCAGCAACATGATGGATAATATTACTGCTATCTGACATTTAGGATGGATGTTGTTGGATTTTGACGCATTAGTGTTGGAAATAATCAGCTGTGAGCAGTTTTCCTCGTTTAATTTTTCAAAAGCCTAGCGGGTGCCTCCATCTGCTTTTTATCTGTGTGTCACGGTCACAATATATTAATTCATCCTATGACGGCCTGTATTTTAACAATGGTTAAAATATGTAACAGTCCAATGTGAATATTAGAACTGAAGTTCAAAAATCGCAGCTGCAACATCATTTGATCAATCTCAATTTCACAGGGGTATTATTTTAGTTGTTTTTTTTACCCAGTACTAGCTGCCCCAGGGGATGTTTTGAAAGTGAATAAATGACACAACAATTACACTGGAACTGCCCTGAACTTTCCCTCTGCCAGCTTCAGCTTGTCGTTATTGTACAAGAATGAATCCCAGTCAGTGAAAGAATGCGCTGTCTATTATTTAATTTAATATTTCAACAATGCACCTATAGTGTGCTAACATGTGGCATCTTTGGAGTGGCGCCACTTTTTTTTTCCGGTTTTTAGCCTTCTTTGGGATTCTCTTCCACCACAGTATCTGACAGACTGGGAAAACAGCATTTCAGGCAATGCTTTTGTATATTAATGCTTGCATTTGGTGTTACTTTTCATGAAAGGCCAAAAGTAACAGAAGCTTTCATTTGTAAGTAGTATATTAAAGTCACTTATTTGTTTTTATAAATTGTAGTGACGTGGTACTGTCAGACATCCAGTACATGTGCACAATACATGCCTGTCCAAATCCAATGTTTTAACAACCACTTTGTTTTAATGCTGTCTGTGTAAAGCAACATTTATACACAATTATACATTTTTGTTCATATTTTACATGTCATTTTTGTGAGGCTGTATTTAAGTTTGCTGCAGACAAATTAATGTGTCACTTTTTTAAAGAATAATATTCATGTTCAACTTAGTAAATATAACTATGTGAGTCGAGCACAAAAGCAGCTTGCCTGGTTTACTAATCTGAAGTACAATTAGAGCTTAATGCTTCACTCTTCAGCTCATCACAAATCCAATAGCAATCAGTGATGTCCTTGGCACCAAAATGGCAGCATGTTAAGATATTGATCCAGTGCTGCTTTGCTGATGAAACTGTGGCACTCGTTGTTTTACAGTATTGATTAGCTGGGGACAAGAGAAGCCATTTTATGCTCAGTCTACAGTGTCACTACTGCTGGCCACCCAATGTCAATGTTTGTTCAACAATTTTAGGACCAATGAAACTCCTTTACAGTATAACTTTCTTATAGCATATTTATTTTTGCTGGGCTTTTCTGTAGTAGCTAAACACCATTTATTACATTGTATCAATAGTGGTCAAATGTTTCATATTTTCCACAAAAAAAATGTGATTAGATTTTTTTACTAAATATTTGTATTGGTTATGTACTTGAATAATCAATTAATAATCATTATTAATGTTGTGTGTGAGATTTTTTTAATTATGGAGAAGCAATTCCTGTAAAACACTATTTACTTAAAATCTTCAGCTTTCAATTGCATAGCATAATAAACCCAACAAGCATTTTAGACAATGCTGGAAAGCCATAAACTCATAAATCGCAAATGTGAAAATGGCCAAATCAATTTGGCCCTCCATGAGTAATGCAGTACGCAACAGAAATCCCTATGTCCTTGAGGCACGGATAGTTAATATAGGTTTTTGGTTTTGCCATATTGATATCTGCTGTTGCTCTTTAGCTTCATACAGAAATAACCCTGGCGGTTAGAGATTTCTGAGCGTGACCACTGCAATTGTCTTCAATCTTTTTTATTTTATTTTTATTCTCTGCTGTTATTTGTCTGTTGGGAACACATCTAATTGTAAATGTTCCTGCTGTACTGTAAGTCCCATTGCGTTATAATGCAAGGAATGGTTTATTGAAGGGGAAATATAAACCTGATGCTTCATTATTTAAATAGCACCACTTGAATACTGATGATAATGGAATCAATGACTGAATAATTGCTTGTCATACATATAATGGTAGGAGTTATTATTTTTTATATTTTTTATTCATGCTGGCTTATGATTAGGTATGTTTGATGAAACAGTTTTCACCCTTGAACAAATCGTTCAACAATGCAACCTCTATTAGTGTTTCAAATATTATGCCAATATGTCAATCTAAATATTAATCCTATTCATTCTATAAACAAATGCAAATAGGCACCTCTTACTGTAACGCCATGCATTGTCCTTTTATTTTTTCAATTGTTTATACAAACGCTCTGTATAGTCATTGGAATTATATGGCTGTGGTTGAATAGAAAACATAAAATGCATAATACTTTTAAACTTCTCTGTTTTGGCTTGTTACGGTTTTGATACTTTTGACAGAAGCATATAGCTTTGTATAAGTCAGAGAACTGCAGATGAAATGCAGATCATAACAATTAAAACCTGATGCATTTATTTATGACATTGGTGTGCTGACTTCATCGATTCCTCTAAACGGTGAACAATTTACTGACGGCAAAATGGAGGATTCTGTCTCCGCTTCTTTAAAGAGCTGCTCTCGCACGGTGCCTGGAAAACGCTCGTTGCCGTTTTCTCCAAAGCCCTTGACACAATTGCTAATTATGTTGTCTTGCATGTTAGTCTTTTGGTCTCACTCCTATGTCCACCTCTGTCTGTCTCACCATTACAGCAGCTGATGAGAGAGCGCCAACAGATGGCCAGCCGCCCATTCGCCTCAGTCGCGGTGGCGCTGGATGCCGGAGGAGAGCATAAAAAGCTGTTGCAACCGATGGTTAATGTAAGTTCCCTGCCCGTGTATGCACAAACACCCCAATCTCTACTTTTTTCTTTTCATTCATGTAATCACAGCATTTTTGCTTTTATTAGTGAACTAGTTTGAGCAGGGATGTACTGCAGAGGTTGGGGAGTATTGACAAGTACTGGCAATCACTCTATGCACCCCTACGGTACAGTATATTAATCATTGTCTTGTCTGTCCTCCCACTGCTGTCTTTTTCTACTTTTTGAATGAATAAATCCTCCTACAAACAATGATTAGGCTAGTAAAGGCAAAACACACAGGCACCCATCTGTTCTACCAGTGGAAAGATGTTGGGACCCTCCACAGCATTCTCTCACCCAGGGCTAGCTGAGAGAAATGAAGCCACCGTGGCATCAAAAAGGCACTGCGTTTGCTATTAGCACAGCGTTGAGTGGCACTCAGCCTGCATTATGGGATTCTGAAGGGCAATATAAAGAGCACAAGCGGAGAAAAATAACCCACCTGAAAGCCCTTAATTGTTGCACTTGTAAAACAACAGGCCAGTCTCCGCAGCCAGCTTTCGAGTAAGATGAGCTATTCTGTGAGCGTGCCTTTTACCTGACGCTAACATAGCATTTGTATGTTCACTGCTACTGCTTGAACACGAACAGAGTAGCTGTATGAACATTATAAGAGAATTATGGCCTTTTTAAAACATAAGATAGCTTGGTCAATAACCTATAGTCATCACAGCGGTTCAGCCCATCTACTTCTTTTACAGAAAGACAGCGAACAACAGACCCTGTTTTTGTGCATATCTCTGGGGCATGAAATACATCTACAGGTACCATCTTGATGACCAGCTTTCAACTGGAACAAACCAGCTCTAACTTGATCCACGGAGCTACATCTGGCAGTATTTTATGTTTTTAAATGCTAATGTCCGACACATTAACTTAAATGTAACCAAATTGTTTTCCAGTTGTCCCCCACTTGATTGGCCTGATTCAGTCTGATTTAGTCTATAGGGGAAAACCATGTACAACTCAAATCCCTCAATGCAAACGCACATGTTGGACCTCCTACAGCTGTACTGCTGCCCTGGCACCGTCTGAAGGTGAACCATATAAAGCAGGCCTAATTCCCTTTTTACAAAGGTTAATTGGTTAGCATCTGGCATCATTTAGCTATTTAGAGTGTTTGTTAAGGATAAAGAGGACACTGGGCTGACATGGCTGTTCGCTATGATTTAGTAGTGCTGTGCTTATAATGGAACATGATGTTGGTGACAAAGATACTCTTTTTTTAATTTGTGCTTTATGTTTTGGAGCTCTTAGCAGCCAGTCAAATGTATCAATTCAAGCTCCTTGGAATAGGGCAGCTACGTGCGTATATGTGTGTGTGTATGCCATTGAACTATATAATGTGTATGCCTGATCAGTGTGGTGCAAACTATTTGAGCAACTTACATAGAGTGCAGGGGATCACTGTCTGTGCAACGCTAAGAGGAGGAGAAAAAGCTGGCAAAATGATCCGCTGTGCAGTGTCCAACGGCTTTAACGATCGTTATTATGAAAAGTTTTGTTGATTTGATTATGAAACTATAGCGGAAGCAATGTAACTGTGGCAGGCCGCCACGGGATTGTCAGTGTGTGGGAAACACTGTTCAAGTGGCTGTTCAAACAGATACGTGTCCAGCAATGCTTCTGCCATTTTATAAATCTTTACAAAGCCCCCAGCTGCTTTGGCAGAGAGAACCTTTATCTCGCAATATTTCATGCCAAGTCCTGTGATCCCTGGTTAATGTAAACCCCCCAGAGATGGCCGCTGCTACCGGTGACCAAAGGGGACAGCAGGTGCTTGACGAGGGGCCAAACGGAAGCGGGCCACTGCGCTAGCAGGCCTTGATGACACAGATGTCTCTATTCACAGTGGCCAGCAGTTAGCATATGGAGCCGCTAACAGACAGCTAGTAAGATGGATCATGCCTGTCCCACTGACGAATTGAGACAAGGCAGACCGTGCATTGTTGGTGTGTGTGTGTGTTTGTGTTTGTCAGATGACGCACATTAATTTCCAAAGGTGTGTGCGTGTGTGAGTGATGTCACGTGTAGTTGCGACGTGTGCGTAGTCCGCCACCATCTCAACTCTCCTTTGAATCGTGCCGGCTCTTCAGCCTTGAAATTACTTGATAGGACAAAAATAGTATGAAACGAGTTATGTTCCATATTCTATCAATTTGATTGAGTCATATACAGTACTGTGCATTGTGTAATCAAATGACTTGATGTCTCGAGGACAAGGGACAGGCTGAGCACCAAGATGTTGTTTTTCTTATTCGCTATACCGCCATCATCCCCGGAAAAACACTGGATATGAAAGATGTGCAGGTGTCGCTGTATGTAATTTAAATTACATTAATTGTTTGCCTCAAGTCGATAAGCCGTTTCTCCACTGCAATGCATCAAACCGTAATAATATTGGATACAAAAAAGCTGATATATACCTGGCGTCTTGGCGAGCATGTGTAAATTTCAGTTGTTCTGCACCGTCGATGTGTCGATGTAGTATAAACTGGATTTCACGCAAACATTTCACTTTTCTTTACTTGCATTTTAAGGTTTGTCTGGAACAATTGTAATCATGTTTCCATCAGTGAAGCACATTCAGCCATAGCCTGTAATGAAATGGGTTTTAATCAAATTACAGCATAAGTTGCATTTGCTTGCCTGCATAAACATGGCCTATATTGCTATTCATTAGCAGCTTCCCTTGAGTGTTGTAGAAATGGCCTGATATATAATTGTCTTTTGTGTGTCAGCGTTGGATTTAATATATTCCTCTTGAACATCAGTGTACCTGAACAGCTGTGGGATTCATATGAAGTAATTGGGTTGGGTACTGCACCCATCACATCCTCTATCATGCAGCACTGAAACAAGTAATGTCACACACAACCCAGAAATGGTATAGGGCTTCCAAGAGTATCTTTATGTGTACCTTGTGTCAACATACACGTGTATATGAGAAATAAACCATAGAATTAAAGGTTCTATATTCAAACTCCTGCTTTTCCGGTCATTATAGGCCATGGACAGTTTTAGTCAGGGAAAAGTCGGGGGATTTTACTTAAAGTGGGAATATATAGTGGCAGCAAAGATTATATATACTGTATGTATATCTCCATAGCCTTTAAATACTTTATTTATTATTATTTTATCCCATGTGACTTACAGTGAGTTAACAATTACATTTCTAATTTATTGGTTAGAAATCTTGTTCATGGATGCTTACAAGCTAGTTTGGGATCGAAGGCTGCTCAGTCAACGACCCAACTACATTCCTAACCCCTTTTACATGGTCTTATTCGTAAATTCCTTTTTTTGTCTGTTTTCCATATATATATATTTGCCCATACAACCCTCATTCTGCAGTCCTAGTTAGTTCTGAACCAGCACATTTCCCACACAAAGCTCTCTTATGTTCTCTTGCTGTCACCAGTTCCACCGTTGAAACTTTATGGACTATGCTGCACTTCCAGATGTTATATGTGGGTAGCATCATAGTTTTATGCTATACTGTAGGTACACATTAAGGGATCATTTGGCACCAAAGCAGTTAGGAGTAATGGATAGTAAACGCATGGGATAGAGATGGAAGGGAATAACAAAGCTGGCTAAATAATGTCTGGACTCAAAGTACAATAACTATTATTACGGCCAGCAGAATTATGTGTTTACTCATTCTTTTATATAGTGTAGTTACGCAATTATGTTGTAAACATGATCTTGTAAATAGAGAAACATAATGACTCCATACGACCTCCATATGACCTCCATATGACCTCCATACATCAAATAACATCATTTACCAATTAGGAAATGTGTTTCTTTTAACTCTTCACCTTTTTTCACCGTCTCTTCATGTTCACTCTGTTCATTTGTTCCACTGAGCAGTAGTTGTTGGCCAATAGGAAGCTGGCAGGGCTGTTGTTGACACTCTTGTAGTGGGTCAAGTACAATTATTATTATTATTATTATTATTATTATTATTATTAATATTCAAAACGTGGCACCACCCACTCACTTATTTCTAAAATCCCTCAGTAGCTTACCAAGGGAAGTCCGCGGGGAGTGGGGACTGCGGACAGGCATTGTAATGAATCAGTCAAACATCTCTCTGGACCCAAAATTAAGTTCTTTTCATAACATTGACCCTTACGTGTGTACA
>JAODTR010087446.1:0-14246 GCA_025399935.1 Amblyopsis rosae | reverse complement strand
TACTGCAATTATCAGTTATTACAGATTCTTATCTCTTCTCTACTTACCCCTTTATGATTGCTCATACTCACACACACACACACACACACACACACACACACACACACACACACACACACATGCGAACACACACACACACACATACTAACACGCACGCACACACCAGCAGCTTTTTATGCTGGGTTGCGAATACAGACCCACAGACCCACAGACAGACACACACACACACACACCTTTTTCTCATTGTTTCTTTCACATACACACACAGTGTTGCTCTGTGCATCAGTACACTCACTGTATTGCCTTACACAGGTAGAAACCCGACGACTGGGTTAAGCTGTTTAAGACTCCTTTAGCTTCATTAAGACAGACAGAGCTCACTCAAACAAAGTAGCTTTCACCGCAGCCCACAGTCTGAGGCATTCGGTCATGGATAATTTAGCACAGGCTAAATGTCAAGAGATTTTCAGGTTTAACTTTAGACCTCGTCTGTATGCCTGCACTCTTTTTTGTTTCGCTTAATGTATGTAATACATAGCACTTGTTTATGCACTACAAGACTCTAGATCTACCTATCTGTGCCGTGCGTCGTAATGTGAATGTGTCGGGTAGGAAACTACAACATTGAACTTGTGTCGGTGCCAACTTCAATCAAGTCACCTGCCTGTGAAAGTTACAGCTTAGTCAAACCGCGCAGCGCCCATGTCTGGTACCAAAACCCGAGATGAGCTTGATTTAACTTCACTACTTGAACAATTTTCAGTGTAACAATCTAAAATGGGCCTAAACTGTTGGTCGTCTGCTTGCATGTGTTTTGGGAGGTTTTGTGGAGTTCTGAGAAGAATCACAGTTTTGTGAATTCTCTAAAAAACTATTTATTATTTTGTCTTATATTTTTACCCTGTGTTCAAATTTACAAATTTGCATAACTTTACATATTTTACTTTTAATAAATATGTCCACTGCAATTACTGCAGGTCAACTGTCAGATTATCTTGGTTCAGTGAATGCACAGCTATGACTTTTTTATAATTATACCAAATTATACCACTAGGGGTCACTGCAACTTCATGTTCCCGTCACAAAACGCGAGAGAAAGCACACCGCCATGGAGACAGCATGAGATACGCAGAGAAAGTTGTGGCGAGAAGGAGGAATATATAAAAAATAATGTGATAATAGAGGCGGTAATAGAAAAAGGAAAAGGAGGGAGGAAGGGTGACAGTGAATGAATTCTGTTGGGCTGATGAAAAAAGCTCTGTTCTCCTGAAACTCCAGTTCACTATTTACACCTTAGAAAAATGGCCATGAACCTGTGGTTCTGTTGTCCACATTCCAGTAGCTACTAGCTTTTGCAGTTAGTCTACTCTGTGTGACTGTGCCTGAGACACTTGGAAGTTTATGAAGAACATTAACACAGAATCAGACGAGACAGAAGTCTTTGTCTCATGACAGATGGGTATTTTAAATTATGTGAAATGGTGACAAAAATACTTAATCTTAAAGTTTTAGAAAGACAATGTAATATATAAATTAGCAGAAATGTAATATATGTATACATTTTTTCTAACTTTCGAAACTTTCAGCCCATACACAATCTGAATATCTATGCTAGACTGTATCAAGAATACTATTTGAGCAACCTGGAGACAACACGATGCTTTGTCTTTCTATAGTTCATGTCAACAGACATTCAGTATGAACCTAAACTTGTGCCATTGAAAATGTAGACTATACACACAAACATAGGGACAATACTTTCAAAAAAGCAAATAAAAGAGCGTCAACATCTAGTTTGTTTTTATGTGTGTGTGTGTGCGTGTGTGTGTGTGTGGTTGACGGTAGTTAATTTCTCCTTTCTTGCCACCCATCTCAATGACATCACTGCGGTCACAGATGTTCTTTCCCACTTATAGGACCCCTGCGCGCACGCACACACACACACACACACGCGCACACGCACGCACACACACATACACACACACACACACACGCACACACACACAGGAGCACGGTGTGGGACAAAACAGAGCAGTAAAAGCAGGGCCAGCTTGCAGCCAGTCAGACCGTTACCCATAATGCTTCGGGCCTGGATGGTTGTCACTAGGTTTCGGTCGGCGTGGTAACGAAGCTTATTAATCTGCTGATGGAGGGCCAGCTGCAGAGGTGGCAAACACACACACACGCACGCACACACACACGCACACACACACACACACACAAACACACACACACACACACACACCCTGCATACTTGTGCTAGCTCACCTCTGCTTTTGGCTTGATTGACAGAGCAGGCGGTGGGGGCCTTCACTGTGCAACCTGCTGTAATGATGTGACTAGCTAAAAACGCACACGCTATACTGTAGCTCAGTCCTGAATCATTACTCTGACATCTCCACTGCCCCTGCCTTTATTCAGCATTTCTGAGTAGAGTCCACAGACAGAGAGAGAGAGAGAGAGAGAGAGGCTGACCGAGTGTTGGCTGTGTGTTTCCTAGTTTCTCCACCAACTTTAATGCTGTTCCCTCAACATACCCCTACCGGTTGCCTAGAGACAAGAATTTGAGCGAGGCCCCCTCGCCTGATTCCCACACAGTCCCCTAGTTTGTATGTGTGTGCGTGCGTTTGTGTCTGTGTGTGTGTGTGTGTGTGCGTGTGTGTGCGTGTGTGTGCACGTGCGTTTTTTTCAAACAGTGTCTGTTTGAACGTGTGGTCATGTGTGCGATTGTGAGTCCTCTGAGTGTGTATTCTGTGTGCGTGCACGTGTGTCTGTCTCTGTGTGTGTGTGTGCGTGTGCACGTGTGTGTGTGTGTGTGTGTGTGTGCGAGCGAGCGCACGTTTAAAAGATTTTTCTCTCCTCTCGCCTTTTGATTCAGTCTGTGTGAAGCTGTTCCCTGTGGAGACAGTATGGGTGGCAGAGAGGAGGAGAGGAGAGGAGGAGAAGAGGACAGGAGGGGAGGAGGGGAGGAGAGGAGAGAAGGGGAGGAGGGGAGGAGAGGGAAGGAGAATAAAGAAAAGGAGAGGAAAGGAGAGAGAAGGAGAGAGGGGGAGAGGGGAGGGGAGAGGATAAGAGGGTAGGAGAGGAGGAGAGGGGAGGAGAGGAGAGGGAAGGAGAGGAGGAGGCGAGGAGAGAAGGAGAGGAGGAGAGGGGAGGGGAGGAGGGGAGGAGGGGAGAGACAGGGAGGAGGGGAGGAGAGGAGAGGGAAGGAGAGCAGGAGAGGGGAGGAGCAGAGTGAAGGAGAGGAGAAGAGAGGAGGAGAGGAGGAAGGAGGAGACATGTAGAAAAGGAAGGTTGGAATGAAGGAAAAGGAGACGATGTAAAATGAGTCAGGGTGGAGCGAAAGTGAAGCAGGCCGGGGGAGGGGGGGGAGTAAAAGGGGGGGGGGGGTCAAGAAAAGAACAGGGCAGGAGGGGAGAGAGAGCGGAGAGGTGCCAGGATGGAGGAGGGCGGTAGGGAGCCACTGGTCACACATCAAGGCCTGGCAACAAAGGAGCCAGGCACTCTTTCTCTCTCTCCTTCCTCTATTCCCTCCATTCTCTCCATCCCTGACAAACACACACCCACGCGCGCACACACACACACACACACACACACACACACACACACACACACACACACCCACACCTACACAGGGGAGAAGAATTTGCCCTATGACTCTGCAAGCCTAGCAGAGAGAGAGAGAGAGAGAGAGAGAGAGAGAGAGAGAGAGAGAGAGAGAGAGAGAGAGAGAGAGAGAGCGTATTGAAGTGCGTAAACATATTTGTCTCCCTTTCCTTTCATCATGTCCTCCTTGTATGGTCTAGCATCACAGCAGCCTGTTGGACTGTTGTTTACCAACGTTGTCCATCTCCCATGAGTCTGTGCTGTCTCGCCAATGCCCCCCTCTCCGCTCCTCCCTCCTTGCCATCTCCCACGGAGCTCCTTCTAAGCCCATTTCCTCCTCTGGCCTTACCCAAACTTTATTCCCTCCTCCCCAAATCTCCTCCCAATCCCAATCAACCCGTCTTAACCCTCCTCCAACCCTTAAACCCCCACTTCTCAGAATTCCTTCCTGCTGATGTCAGACTCTAAATGAGCCTGGCGTGTTTGCGTGTGTGTGTGTGTGTGTGTGTGTGTGTGTGTGTGTGTGTGTGTGTGTGTGTGTTTGTTAAAGGGTCTAGCTTTGTTGCCGGGACGATGGACCCTCCAACAAGCTTTCTGCTCTGACGCTTTGAGCCTCAAGCTCTTCCCTAAAGCATGATGGGAAAATAATTAAAACAACCTCTTCAAGTCTTTCCGTTTGTCAGTTTTCTTTCTTTTTTTCCCAATTTCTTCTTCATCTTTAAGATGTTTCTGTGTCCTGCTCAATATTTCTCTGCCTTTGTTCACTCTGTTTAGCTTACATCATATAGAGGAATGCAATATTATTTGATTTCGAAACAGCCAGGATTATGTGTGCTTGATATTGGCACTGCAGGGAAGAAAAGGGTTGCTGTTCAGTTCTTAAAGAGTAAATGCACAAGCTAGGGGAATTTACCAACGCATCCACAATAAACAAATAGCATCATAATGTTGTGTATGGGGTGTCTAGGCGCTGTTTGTTTGTCATACGCTGGCATGCCCATGCGAACACATATGCACATTAATACTGGTCTGCTATCCAGGTCTATTAACTGTATAGGCTAAAACTGTAATATGTAATACTGTATGTGCACAAATAAATCAAGAGATTCAAAAGTGATTCCAAACGAGGAACAAAAAATCTGTGACCAAATTACTCTGACCTGAACTTCTGCAAACCGTGGCATGCACACATACATACATTTACATTTCATTTACATTTACGGCATTTGGCAGACGCTTTTATCCAAAGCGACTTACATTTAGTACATTTGTCAGTAGTTGGACAGGTCGTATACCAGCAATTATAAGCAAACAATATTTTAAATAGAACAAAATGCAGCATAATGTCATTAATAATTAATAATAGGTAATGTATGTGTTTCCTTATATAAATATTCACATTCACATTCTTTTAATATTTGGCATGCTTTCACATGCAGTCTTTGGGCCAAACAGCATTATAAAGACAAAAGGTTAAAATACAAACTATGTAGCTCATCACTTACTAACATAAGTGTTTAAGCCCTCCACCAGCAAAGCCCACTGACATTTCAGTGCCTAATATTCCAGTGTAAAATGTACTGAAGTGTCATAAGTGTTCTGTGGGTTTTCAAGCACATTTAGGAAGTGAGCAAGTCTGCATCTTCCATCCTCCGTTCGATTTCCCTTCAACTGTTGTAGCACACTTCCTGGCTCTGTACAAATAATTGAGCATTTTCATTGAGGGAATTAATGTTGCAGGAAGGAGGAACTCTGCATTATGTTGTATGCGGCATGAAAACCACCACAGTGTCAGTGATCTAATTGTTTTTACATGTAATATTGCATTTCAAGTGTACAGTTTTTTTTATGGTCAATTGTAAACACAAATATGAAAACAACACATTTTGTAAATAATGTTTATTTTCAAATTTTATTTGAATTAACATAATTTAGACACTTTTACCCAAAGCAAATTAAATGTACAATAAGTACATTTCTCAATAGCTGAATAGGCCCAACACTGTCTTCACAAATAGATACTTTATAATGTATTGACCTCAGCAACCATCAGTGCTAAAAAACATTTATATTGGTGATGTTTTTTTTATTCATGCCTATTAGTCAAAACTTTTATCAAGCAGTATATTCTATGGCAATAAAGGCACAGCTATAATGACACTTATGTCTGAATAACGAGCTGTAGGACAAGAGGAGTCTCTATCTAGTATGATACAAACAAAGTGGTCTACAGTCTAGACTATAAACATGAAGATCCAAATACAATGATACAGTTTGGGCTATTGCTAACGTTCCTAACTTTCCATCTTCTGCAATGCAGCTGTAATTTCCCTGAGTCACGTTCATAATCATAAAAGCTGTATAACCACATAATCACTGCATTATCAATTCCACAGCTTGTTACATGCGCTTCAGACATGCAAAAATTAAATTAGGCCTTCTCCATTCTGCTTCAATGCGGACATGTGCTCGATTGTTAAAGCTACAGTAATACCCCACACCGCATTAACATTCTCCATGCTACAGCCATCACATTTTCGTCTTCCTGACAAAGTTACTGAAGTCATAGATAATTAATTTGATTCTAAATTACAGCCCTCCGTCGCACCGAGAGCCGCGGTTGCAGGGGGTTTGTTGTGACAAGCCTGGGCACCGCTCGTCTCTGGCCTTGATTTCTGTCGCCCCTGACGACAAAGATATCATGCGGTGCTTCTTTAAACATGACGCTGACATGTAGCATTTATCCATTCATTCACCGAGACCACTGACACCTCCCTCGTTTCCCATCATGCACTAAGGGGGTCGTCTCCGCAAGATGACTAGTAATAATAATAAAAGATTTTGTATGTTTCTATTTTAATTTATTTTTAAAACATTTTGCGGGGTGTTTTTCTTCAAGAGGCTAAGTGTTGGGGAAGACAAGAAAAGCTTCTAAAAGACCCATTGTACCCTAATAAAATAAGACGTTTCTTTTATTGTGTGAGAATGAGTCACTTATGATGGCGGTAAAGTTGTATAAAAGGAGCCGTTTATTTAGCTCTAATTCCACATGTGGGACAGAGACAAGACAACGTTTGATGTGCTTGTCTTGTCAGATGATGGAGGGATTGAGGAGGACAGAAGGGGATGAGGAGGACGACAGGATGGAGGTGTAATAACAAAGAGGAAGGAGTACGAAGGACCTTGTAGAAGATAAGGAGTCAGTGAGAGGAGAGATGGGAATGGGGCGCGATATAATGTACAGCAGGCAGGACTGACGGATTGTAAGTGAACATGTGTCCGTGTGTGTGTGTGTGTGTGTGTGTGTGTGTGTGTGTGTGAGTAAATATGTGTTGTGTGGACAATGTATGATTCACAACAGCACTGAATATGCACCAACTGATGCGGTGATGCCAACATGGTCATCATTACATTTCTTATTGGTAAATATCTTTACTGGTACTTGAAGAGCACTTTGAGAGGGTTACCGCGTTTCTTTCATTCAACTTTCAGTTTTATATTGGAAAATAACCCACAACTGACTGCTGGAAAACATTATCTACATTACTACTGTAAGGTAATTCTGCACACACACTGTACAGTGGCACAATGTACTGTATAGAGCTGATTGTGTGCGTGTTGGAGCATCTCATTAACTGTCAAGAGGATCAAGGAGCGTACCCTTCAAGTATGTGCAGTTTCACATTTTAAGTGGAGAGTGGACAGGGTTTTCCATACTGCATTTAGCCCTGGGTTAAAGGATGTAGAATGCTCACATTGGCACACTCCTGGAACATTCCAAAGTGGGCTAACCCCGACTTTAGCCCGGGGCTAGCTGGCCCTGGTCCGGAGCAGGGTTAGCCTAGAGTTATCAGGGTTAGCTCCTGAAAAGCAACCAAACACTTGGCTAAAAGGTGTCAACGTGAAACGGCGCTAAAGTAAACAATTGATTTTTAGTCATGTTTTTGTCAGTTGGAACATGACATGCTCCAACTGACATTTAACCCAGAGCTAGTATAAGTGCAGTGTGAATAGCATAGCCCTGGGTTTAGGTTAGCCTTGGGTTAAAAATGTATGTGTGAAAAGGGGATATTCCCCGGTTTACTGTATACGCAGTGTGAAATCCCTACATGTAACTCACTTCAAGGGGCAAGATTCAATTTAAGTAGAATGAGAAAGAGCTTGACAAGCAGGCAAGGACAGAAGCAATGAGAGGCAAAAGTAATAAACTTGGAGGAATTCTGGTTGACCGTAGCTTTGTGTGAATTAGTCTTGAGAACAGCACACTGGAGTAGCCTGAGGCAAAACACACACACACACACACACACATGCACGTGCACACGCACTCGCACACATGCACAAGCATACACAACAACACACTCAAAATGCTGTCAAAGAACTCAGTGTATCTCAGAGCGCAATGGGCAAATTACATGTTTTCTACTGGACATGACGTCCAAAATTCTCTGTGTGCGTTTCATTTATAGGGTTCCTGGGAAGCGCACTACAGATTAATTAAAGCACGAGAGAGTGAGAAAAACAAGGAGAAGGAACATACTACATGACTCTTGACATTTTCGCTCATGTTTATGTCTACATGCTCCTCTTTCTCCATCCTCCATTTTCCTTCCCTCTTTCTTCTCTCTCTTCTGCTGCTAAATGCCTATTTTAACATCCGGCGTGGGCTTGGTCAACGGCAGGTCTGTTGTTGGGTCCGTCTGTCCATCTGTCAGGTTTGAGGCTGATAAATTGTTGGGCCAAGGGTCTGACGATGCTCTTACACTTTGAGCTTGCCCAAATTCCCCTTTCAGATGCTTTTAGCACTGGCTTTCCATTTATACCTGTCTCTCCCCTAACATAGTTTTTCAATCTCTCCGACACACATTAAAAGTGAGTGAAGGGAAACGCCACAATTTGAACGATATGAATTTTCATTTTAATATGAATACGAGTGGTTTTCTCTTTTTTTTTCTTTTTCTGGTAGCAGGTACATTTTGCCTCACTGGGAATGTTTTCACTCGCAGCTTCTCTCTTTTGTATCCACCAAACATTTTCAGCCTATCAGGATGCAGGGACGGCAGCTGCGACAACTTGTTGTCAGGTGAAGTGTGTGTTTTGGCACCATGCCTGTAATCTTTGTCTGCCTGCTTGTCAAGATGATCGCAGGACATGACAGAATGTAAAACACAAACACAAAACAGGAAACTAGTATTTAAGCGGCAATTTGCATCAACTTTCAAGTGTGCATAATGTTAGGCATTTTGGGTTATACACCGTTTATGCGCTGTGTAATATTTAATGTTCAATAATTAGGGGAATACAAATAATTTTTTTAATCTAACAAAAATAATAAATCTAACATCCAAATATCCAATAATAAAGATTGTTCAAATATTATAATTATTTTGTATTGTGCATTTTATTTTGTCTGATCTTACATACAGTGTAATTATAATTTTCATGATATAATCATGGTTGTTGAACCTATCCCCTTTGGTCTTGTAATAGTGGGCACAGGGACAAACGACAACTTTCACAATTAATAATATTTAACGAATGAAACAAATAAAACTTTCTTGGACTCTTCGGGAAACCTCGAAACATGAGGCCACAACCTCTAAACATATTCAGATTGTGTGTTTCTATGGGAATTAATTTGCGACAATTGTTCTAAATGTTTTTTCGTGGTGTGGAAGGTGTGCAATTAAATGTTTGAAACAACTGGTGGGTTTCAAGGGCAGAGTGAAATTCTTGTAACTGTACTTGCTAAGTAATTATTGCATTGATCTTTTGGGCAAAATTAATAGGTTGAAAAGAAGTCTATTGTTTAAAAAATACATTGGTACATTCTTTTACATCAAGGGTACATGGGTAACACTGGGAATCAGTTAGAAAAATGTAATATGAATCTCTGTCTATAATCTACAATCTACGAACCTGACAGACATTTCAGATCTGTAGATCAATGATCAATGACCCAAACATTAAAACATTAACGTACATGTATAAAATCATTATTAACCATTACATTCGCATACAGATATAACGCAGTAAACAGTAGCCTTCCTACTCTACGCCCCTGAACATAATGCAAGCCCACCTCCATGTTGTGTAATACTGTAGGAGTTTATTTCATTTGTACAAGTCATGATGCATGTTTCACCCTATGCTGAAATAATGAGTCATTGTGCCTTTGCAGTTCTAATACTGTAGCAACAGCCACACACCTGCCCGTGCTCTAACCCGCCACTCAAATCAATCCACAGTGTCACACTACCTTTGTCAGAGGACAACCTCATACCTGGCCACCTCCATCATATGGATGTTTAAAATCCCCCACGATGGGTTTCGGAATGGCTTTCAAGAGCCTCAGGGTGGCGAAACTGTCAAGCCATTAGTTACTGACTGCAAATATACCACACACACACACACACACACACACACACACACACACACACACACACACACACACAAAAAGGGGGGTGGGGGGGGGGAGTGACGGTTAGCCCTCCCTCTATCGCCGGCACTCTCCATTAGTGCTAAAGGTGCTAGCCTCTCTGTGTGCTCTACACTGAGACATGTCGTTTTGCGTTGATTAATTGCTGTCTGATAGCTGTTGTTGCTGCTCCCTGCTAATTTATCTCTCTCCGGGTTTTTACAGGCCCTGGCGGCCCTGCGCGCGAGGGTTCCTGGCGGTAATTGCGCGGTATTTGTTGCTAATAGGATAATAATTGGAGCAGGTGCAGATACTGGGTGGTTATCGCGGCACTGGAAGAGGGGAGATGGAGGCTTGGCGCGGCGCCAGGGACACCCGCTGTTCAACGGGCCGACGCAGAGACGTAAAAACACACTTTAAGCATCAGAGTGGCGCATAGGGGGGCCAATTATTACCGTCATTTCCCCCTTTTTATATCTGTACCTCTCTCTCTCTCTCTTACTCTGGAAATCTCACGCTCTTTTTTTTATGAATCTGTTGCGTCTGCACGCTATCTCTTCCCCTTATCTCTTCCTCTCGCTTCATGCGTCTCGCTCTGTGTTGTTATCTTTACCTCTCTTTGACCCTTCCTCCCTTTCTCTTTTTCTCATTTGTCCCCGCCGTTAAGGTGTTTGCTCGACGGTGTTTGAACTTGTTGAGGTCCAAACTCCACCTCGGCCTGATAGGCCCCTCCAAACCCATAATGCAATACTCCCTTCATCACCTCAAGATGCACTGAGCTACAGTACACAGGTGCTCGTAATTAATTAACTGTTAATACATGTAATTAACTGTTAATAAAGCAACAATGCAACCATTCACTTGCTTATATTTTGTAATGATTGTGACCGTTATCTATACAGTACTAACTTTTGGACTCTTGAAGGAAGGCCAAACACGCCTGTGTGAGTTTTCACTGCTGACTAGCGGCTCCAAACCAACAAAGGCGAAGCTTCAGATGTGAATGGGTCACGGAAAATATCTCTGCTGCTGAGGTTATGTCTTCAAAGCGCAAGCAGCCATATTTGGGCAGCAACGATATCACCCCCCTTTCCCACCACCACCACCACCACCTCACCACCCCTTTCCAACAAGCCTTTTCCTCTGAGACGGAGACTCAGCCTTTAATGCAGCGATGACATTAACACTAATCGTAATATAGCCAGATATGTGCGGCGGGCGCTTTGAACTGCAAATGGGGTTGCGTTCAGAGGGGAAGAAAGACGCGATTAAGCGACGGGTGCAAGGCGGTCTTAAAGGCAGCAAATCTGGAGAGGCAGTGGCGATGCTTTCCCTCGCGCACCCCCCCCCCCCCCCCTTACAGCTTCACCCCACACCCCACGCAAACAAGTAAACACACACTGCGCTGAACTCTTCACACACCATCCCGAAACAGAAGAGAGAAATAAAACATCTACCACCATGTTGTACTCGTCTTAAAAATGAGACAGAAACAGAGGGAAAGACAGAGGGAGATAGAAAGAGAGAGAGAGAGAGAGAGAGAGAGAGAGAGAGAGAGAGACCTGCGTATTTCTCTCTCTCCTCCTGCTCTGTCTTTGGCCTGTTAGCTGCTATTACACTCGGCACCCGGCTTGCTTAGCAACCACTTAGAACTGGGAGCTTTCTCCTGTGTGTGTGTGTGTGTGTGTGTGTGTGTGTAGGGGTGGGATGTACGCATGTCACAGAGGTGTGTATGTGAATGTAGGGCAGAGTGAGAGGGTGGGTATGTATGTGCGTGTGTGTGTGAGTGTGCGTGTTTGTGTGTGTAAGATATGAAATCAATGAGACTGCGTGTGTGCGTGTCCGTGTGTGTGTGTGTACAAGGTTACAGTACGTGCACATTTATGTAACACATTAGCATGTGTGTGTGTGTGTGTTGCTACCTGTGTGCATCTCTCACAGTTCATATGGAAATGGAGTCGTGTCTCCATTGAGCTCGCCAGGCTCACTAGCCACACAGCTGCACTCGTTTTTAATGAACCTGCTGTTATTTCCCCCCTTCTGCTGCGTTATTTTGTCACTTCTTTACCCCCCAAACACACACACACACACACACACCTACACACCTACACACACTCACACTTTGCCTCATTTTAATCCACCTCGCTACCAGAGAGCGGTTTAGCACTGCAATAAAAGGAGAATCGATATGGTTATAAACGAGGTACATTTGGGGTGTGTTTAAACTCTATTAAATCTGAGAGACCAAGATTGTGTTTGAAAAGAAAGAAAGAAAGAAAGAAAGAAAGAAAGAAAGAAAGCAAGAAAGAAAGAAAGAAAATAATAGGAAAGAGCTACTACCACATACAGCATATTGTGTCCAACATAACTTTTTCAGGAGTTTCATTATCTAAACATGGAATATTGTTTGTCAGTTTACATGGAACACGACAGATGGTAGATGGCAAACACTTTCTGGACGGCGGCACATAGGTTTAATGGAATGGCAGTTGCTATGGTGATGTTGCATTATTTACAAATCATTTAATAAAAATATACTTACTGTAATACAATTATTTAGTGCCAAATGTTTTATGTAATTATGTTTGTATTGTATCGAGTATTCTAGTATTACCTTCTCGTTGTCAATGTTTTCTCCTTGTGTGAGGGAGCTACGAACATCCAGTTGTAAATGCCGTTGCAGAGGACGGCAAAAATATTTAAACTTTGGATGGCATGCCGTTGTTAATGTTTAATGCTGACGATGTTGATGTTAAATTGTGTCATATTGAACAGGTGATCTTAAGCAAATGGAAAAATTTCATTTTGATCATCAGATTTCATTTGTGTCTAGAGTTGTGAAAACTGACACAAAGGTTTTGAAAGTGAGTAATAGTCTTACAATACTGTAACATGATCAGAAAGATCAAACACACACACACACCTCTGCACAAACTACACACAGTAAGAACAAGAGATACACTGGCTAACACAATGATAGCTGTAGGATTCATAGCATACTGTAGGTGTGTGTGTGGTGTGTGTGTGTGTGTGTGCGCACGCGTGTGTACTGTATAGAGGAAGGGAAACATAGACTAGAGTCAAATACTAAGCAGAGAGGCCAGAGGCAGGTGGCTTTATTAGTTGCCCTGGTTGCTAACGGCTAGTGGCTATAGGCCTCTGTGCTTTGTCTGAGATACACTGCAGGGTCTTGAATTTATGCTGGAAAAAATCCAGTCTAATGTAAGCTTGGCTGAATCCACTGATCGACAAGACATGGCTGCCTGACGTTCTGCGGTGCCAAGTATCTGTAGATGGTGGTAATTGTCTTCATTATCCCTGACAGACAATCACAGCATTCACTACAGTACCAGTGTGCCTCCAGCAGCACTTCTGAATTACAAAACATAGAAGAAGAAGAAAAATGAGTTGAAGTTGAATCCATCACTTCTCTGTCTGATCTAAGCAAGCAGATGGTGGACCAATCAAATCCTTTGCATCTTTATGGTTTTAATTCTTCTTAAATGCATCTTTTACTAACATATTTTAATGACACCTTGAGCACGTAGCCAGAGGTTACGTAAGTGAATCTCTTTTCATGTTAAGATCACAGGATTCTGCATACTCTTAATCGTTAAGTGGCAGATCATTACTTAAAAATGAAGCCTGTTTCCCGGAGGGATTTAAAAATGCTGACATTAGCAACATGTTCTGAGTGCACTGTACCTTAGCCATAATCATTAAGTGATGATATTTGGGCCTCTATCAACTATATTGTAACAATTGCAGTCATACATTGTAGGGAGAGTACAGTTTGTTGGTAGACAGAGAACTCTGGAAAACAAACTGCTGAGAATGCTATACTCTAGTGTAAGCATGCGAAACAAACTGTATAAGACCATGAAGAGTAAAAACAGTTGTTCAATTAACTTGTGAATAGTGAATAATAACACATCTTGACATTTGTATGTATGCGTGTGTGTTTGTGTGTTGTGTGTGTGTGTTTATGCAAGCATACTGTAAGAGAGGAACTTGATTATACAGAAAAATAAAGTATTTTCAACTCTAACTCTACAGAGCTGCCAACAGAAACGCACACACACACACACACACACACACACACACACACACACACACACACAAATATATATATATATATATATATATATATATATATATATATATATATATATATATATGCTGTATATTATCGCTTCTACCTCTGGAATTACATATTTTAACCTAA
>JAODTR010087435.1:0-14246 GCA_025399935.1 Amblyopsis rosae | reverse complement strand
TCAGGTGTGTTGGAGCAGGCAGACATCTAAAACAAGCTGGATAGGGGCCCTCCAGGACCGGAGTTGGGCACCCCTGCCTTATATAGTGTCTCTGATTACCAGTGTATGTCTCCGGTAAGCCACCAGCCTCCCTAATAGATTATATATGTATGTACTGTATTTCTCTATTAATCCTTGGTCACAGTTGGAAAAGAACAATAACCAGAATTAAACATAACTTCACTGAAATATCCTGTATATCTTTACACCCAATTAGCTTTTCCAACTCAGTTCCCAAAATGCAGATTAATCTCCAGTGATGAGTAAGCCATTGACTATACTAGAAGGATTTGCTCAATAATTTCGATAAGCTCATGAGAAACCCAGTCTATATTTAAAGCCACATCATTGAATGCAAGTGGAGTGAGTAGGCTTCTTTGCCTTTTGTTTGTATGTGAACAAGGAATGGATCACATTGTATTCGTAGCTGTGACCGGGAGCCTGGAGAAATGTGGTATCTTCTATAAGATCGGTCAAACTGTATTCTGATTTGTTTGCAAGCACCTTTATTCTTGGTGCTCTCTTTTCATTTTGTTTGCAACTTACTCAGGAATTGTAATAAATTACTAGTTACTTATTACTCCTTCAAAATTAATAATAATACTCTCTCTTTCCATGGCTCTGGCAAAATCGAAGTTGTCTTACATGCGGGGGCCAGCAACCATCAGAGCAGATATTCTCATAGACCATTTCACTCACTGATACAGGAGCTGACCATGACATTTCAATTCAACAGATTACACTAAATGCATTGCTCTAAAGTCCAACTACAGCTCCCTTAATGCACTTCATCCTGACTGCATACACCTGCGCCTGCATAGCAACCTCTTATCCCTTTCATCTCCCTGCCAGCATGTCCGTTGCATCTCTGTGCATCCCGCAGTTCGTCTGTCAGACCCACTTGTCTTCCCGACTTAATGTCTCTCTTCTCTATACCTGCCTCTGTCTGTGCACCTGTCTCCAAGCACGACTGCTTTCGGTCTGGCTGCTGTCTGTCTATACGCCTGCGTCTGAAAAATCTGCAAAGCTCTGTCATGGAAAGACCTAGCCTTATTGTGAGTGTCTTCAATGTGCAATGTGTCTTTTTTATGTAATAAGTTGCCTGTACATGTGCACCATGTACAAAACATATGCCAGAGATCATAGCCTCTGGCATGACCATAGTCATAAAATGTTGGTAAAACAAAATGGAGTACAACTACCAATTTATCTTTTGGTAGAATGCAGTGAACTTAAGGTTTGAAGCGTGGAACGTCCAAGTGTCTCCAAGTTTGTTTGCGCAAATGTGAACACAGCAATCGCACCATTCGTGTTTCGGAACATGTGGCCAGCCAGGGTTCTGGATAAATTAAGCAGGCTTTGCTTGGCATCTGAGTGGTTTGCCTGAACTGAGGGCGCAATCGGCCCAGTGAAGTGGGACCACTTTCTCAAACGCATGGCTACACAAATGATGACCAACGCTATTGGTGCTCCATTGTCGATATAGCTTGTGAACCAACATCAAAAAGTTGTTGGGTCTGTCAAAATTGGTCAAAAGTAAAAACGATCACGTGAACTGGGCAACCCAAAGAATGTCTAAAATGCCATTGTTATTGGCTCTGTTTACAAGTTATTTTCCACTTTAAAATGTGCTGTGTGAAAATGAAACCAGGGACTTGCAAAATCTTTACTGATTCAGACCCTGATCCAGAACAAAATGAACCATAAGAGTACTGTAAAAGCACCTTCAACCTGGCCAAGGAATCTCTTGGTTGTGATGTCACAAAATGAAGGGGATAAAATATGTTTGAGACGTGCTGATTGTTCAGCAATAATTGTAGCTCTAAAACAAGTTGCTGCTGTAAATCAACTGCATAAATAATACACGTAGGCGCACGTCATATTGTTCATGACTCTAGTTACTGCAGAAACACTGGAAGAATACTCACAGGATAGAATTGGCTCATAGGCGTAAATTGCACTTTAGGTGTCTTTAATTTAGTCCTTGGCACAGTTATCAAATTACAAACTAACAGATAAAACAAGTGTTTGCTCATGCAGCCAAAATCACATTTGGTCCAGAGAGTTTGGTCTTACAACTGTAAAGTTTGTACATAAAGGCAACAGAGATATCAGAGATCAAGCTCTGATGCCCTTTATCGCAACTATTCACCACTATTTGCATGCATATTACACTCTTTAAAGCAGTGGTCCTGGAGGACCCCTGCTTCATGTTGTCGATGTCTCCCTGCTCCAACACACCTGACTCACATGAATGGGTTGTTATCAGGCTTCTGCAGAGATTGATAATGACCCCTTCATGTGAGTCAGGTGGGTTGGAGCAGGGGGACGTCTACAGCATGCAGGCAGGGGATCCCCAGGTCCAGGTTTGAGGACCACTTTAAATATGAATTCAGAGGTGTTATGCATGTCCGTGTTATGATATTGTCTGAAAGTGTGTGCGTGTGTGAGTGAAGATTTATGGTCACTGAGAAAAGCAGATAAATGAAGCAAAGTCTACATCAAGCTTAGTACTGCAGACACACACACACAGACGCAAGCACGCACACTATACAGCAGCAGCAGCAGCTTTAAGTGCTACTTTAGTGAGATCTCCTCCTTGTCTCTTTAAATACATCTTCTAGGACTTCATGGACTTAGATCCACTCATTACACATACAGTGCTTTCCCATTCTCAAAGCTCAGTCTGCAGGACATTTTCTTTCATTTGCTTTTCTTCATTCTGTTCTCACGTACAGTTCCACGTTTGAAGATGTTTTAGGCTTTTGAGTCTAGTCAGTGTTTCAAAAACATGAAATAATGCAAAAAATTTGCAGATTTTTGTTTTTAGTTCTAAAATAATTTAAATTCTTCAATGGATCAGATATAGATCATGGTCTATAACGGAGCCACTTTCCACAAAACGTACGATTCAACTATGCAGTATTGTACGTTATATTAGATTAGATAACAGATTACCGTAAAAAATTTTCTTATCATATTAAAGGTATAGGTAAACAAATAATTGTAAGCTAATTCACATTTAGTCAATTTCACAAAATATCTCCTCGCATTTCACTAGCTTACCATTCTCTATGCGTGTTGATACGATCATCCGATTCTTCTACACAGGCCTGGCTCCGTAAATAGGAACATAAACAAAGTGGTGAACACCGCTCACATCAACAAAGTTGCAGCACTACACTTTGCTTCGCAATGCATTTCGATGTGTGGGGCGGCGGCACGGAGGAATATTGTTTTGATTTGAGCTCGAAGCAAGCGTTCTCAAGAATGAATAACCCTGCCTTTAAGAGTCACTGGTCCAATGTAAATTACTTTAGTTAAAATGATGCCAAAATTAATTGAAAACTATAAAAGGTATTGATGCTGTCATTGTAATACACACTTATCAGTGTCCTTCAAGGTGTTCGCCACAATGTAAAGGTGATTTTATTGTTACATACAGCACAATTCATCCTCTGCATTGAACCCATCCCTCAAGGGAGCAGTAGGCAGCTGCTGTGGAGCGCCCAGGGACCAACTCCAGATTGGAGCCAGTGTCACTGGAGAGTTTTTTGATAGTGGGGCAAAGCCATGCAGAGAACATGCAAACTCCACACAGGAATGCCGGGACGACTGGGGTTAGAACCTTCTTGCTGTGAGGCCACCGTGCTGCCCGCTGGGCCACCGTGCTGCCTGAAACAATTTGGTGCTACAGTACACACCCAGGAAACGAGAGCGCTATAGGGCATGAATGTGCCAGTTAGTGTGGAGGAATTTGTGAAGGGAAAATGCTTTGCCTAATATAATAAAAATATAAATAAAACGTTTTAATTGCTGAAGTCTACAGAATTGTACTCCTCAAGCTGGAAAACGGGACTCTCAATCATGCAGTAGACATATGTAAGAGGGTGATATATTGGATGTACAGTATATGTGATTTGGCTCAATATAAACAGCAATGAGCCATATAAAAAAGGATTGTTTGAATTGGTTAAATTAATTAATTTACCCTGCTGATTTCTGAAGAAGTGTTTTCTTTCTTCTTCATTTTTGGATCAACATACATGCAACCACTAGTCATTGTAAGTAATAGGTATGTAATGTGTGAATAATATGTAAACAGGGACCGGGGGGCATCAATAGCATCTAGTAAGGATGCCTCCTGGGCGCCTCCCTTGGGAGGTGTTCCAGGCACGTCCAGCTGGGAGGAGGCCTCGGGGAAGACCCAGGACCAGGTGGAGAGATTATATCTCCAATCTGGCCTGGGAACGTCTCGGGATCCCCCAGTCAGAGCTTTGTAATGTGGCTCGGGAAAGGGAGGTTTGGGGTCCCTTGCTGAAGCTGCTGCCCCCGCGACCCGACTCCAGATAAGCGGATGAGGATGGATGGATGGATGGATGGACCGGGGGAAGGTGTTATGCACAGACGGATCTAATTTATGAAAGACCTGTATCAAATCAGGTGAGGGAGAATCTGTCTCAAACACATGAAACATGAAACAATTATTTCCAAACCATGCTTTCGTCAATCCAACCTAGACGTGTCATTTAGACATCCATAGAAGCCATCAACTGGGCAACAAACAGACAGGTATTCTTGTCTTCATTTTTCTCCGTTCTTCTCTGCTGTAACCCAAACACCACCCCGTCTCCTCTCTAACAGGAACTATCTTCATCCATCCATCCATCTTCTCCCGCTTATCCGGAGTCGGGTTGCTTTTCAGTATTCTATTCACACTGCAGTATCGCACATGCTATAAGCTGCTGGTCCTGCCATGCCACCCCCATGCCAATTCATTGTTTTCATTAATAGCAAAAGAGCTGGGCAGATGTTTTTAAAAGAATCGGTGAGGCGATATGTGTTATTGGCATGTTAACCCTGCATTTGCCATGTTTCATGGACAAGCTGTCCAAGAAGTTAAAGGTTAAAACATGTGACTCGAGCTGCACAGTGAAATTAATTTCCACATTAGTAATTCAGAAGTGTATTCCTGTGATACAGACGACGGCATCTTCGCCGTGCTAGTGGCAGGTGTTAGCACTTTGATAAACAGTCTGGAAGCCCTGGCCAGTTGTGTCGATGAAAGTCAGACGCGGGGAATGGACCACCGTCAAGCTATCAGATCAATAAGGAATGTAATGTGATTTTTCAAAAACAGACACTTCTTCACCCACTGTTTCTCTAAGCTGGGCCTGAGTGCTTTTCTACTGAGGGATTCCAGACTGACGTAGCACTGTGGAACTATGTGAGACTGCGAGATCAGTATCAATATGACATTTTCCCACTGGGAATCTCGTTATGTACTTCCTGAAAGGCCTCATCACAAGTCACTGCATGACGCATACGTGGCGTGCAGTGTGTGTGTGGGATGCATTCCACACGACAACAGTTATTAAATTAAAGGTATAGTCAGCTATTACAACACTGCAAAAAATGCCATATCATTTATCAGTTATGAGTTTGCTTATGCTTAAAACAAGCCAATTTGGCTGCCAGTGCAGTAAGTGAAATTCACTTAATATGATTTCTTAAATTAAGTGCAGATTTACTTAATTTAAGTAACTAGATAAGCCATTTATATTAGAAACAAGTCCAGCTAGATATGAAATCTAAAATCAAGATTATCACACTAAGTTATATGTAGTTTTTGCAGTGAAGATGAGTGTAAGCTAATACACCAAATTTCACCAAATATCTCATTGCATTTCGCTAGCTTACTGTTCTCTGTGCGTGTTGAAGAAAGAACTAATACTTCTACACAGCACTGGCTCCGTAAATAGGAACATAAACAAAGTGGTGAACACCGCTCGTATCAACAAAGCCGTAGTAGCACTGCGCTTTGCTTCACAATGCATTTCGACGTGTGAGTTGCCGCCGTGGAGGACTACAGAGTGATACTGTTTTGTTTTGAGCTAGCAGATAGCAAGAATGACTTGACCCTGCCTTTAAATAAACGTACAGGACTAAATCAGTTCTGGCAAAAGTTGTGACAATATCAGAGTGAGTTGCTTACAGCGACAACAAGTCTCGCCCACCCACCCAAACTCTAATTAGTCAAATAGATGTTACTGAGGAGTCATTTTGCCAGTCTAGACTCATTCCCCACAGTCCTCATCCTGCAGTTCCCCATTTTGGAGTGCATTGGCCCCACAGCTTATGAAAACAACCCGTTATAATCAATACCGTTGCTTATTAACTTTATGACTATCAAAGCATTCATAGACTTCCAATTATGAATCACATGGAAATAAGCTTTTCATCTGTTTAGTTTTGAATGCGTTTTTTTTTACTAAATAATATATATTAAGAGAATAATGTTTGAAACTAATAAAATTGGGGCTATCAGGTCTCTGCAATACAACGCATGCTATAGTATATTTCCTAGAAAGTCAGTTAGCCAACAGCCTTGCACTAAAGTGTAAATTTCCCAATTCCCTCAAGATATTAGAAAACAAAAACAATTAGATTTACATTACATAGTGTATATTACATAGACACTTTTATCCAAAGAGACTTAGCATAAGTACACTAGACAATACAACATTCTATTAGAAAAATGTGTTTTTGTATTGAACCACAATTGTAGGAATTTATCTTTCCTGATTACCCTATACATTACATTTCTTAATTTGCTTAATGTTTATCCTATTTTTCCAGATTATGGTGTGGCTATATCGTCTGACATTGTAGATTGTCTGTAGTTTTGTTTTTAAATCAACTTCATCCCATGGGAAATGGTGGAGAGAGAGAGAGAGAGAGAGACAATAGACAGAGAGACGAGGAATCAAGGCTTCTCAAACAGATGGCTTTTGCTTTGCCTAAAAAAATGCAATGTTTAACCACAAGGGGGTGATAAACACCCCAAAACAACAAAAACAACTTGGTACAATTGTGCTGTATATGTGCAGCAGGTTTTACAATACAATTAAAAATGAAAGAAGCTGCCAATAAATGACAATAGCATGCAATGTAAAAATCCCTATACACAACATATACTCTTTTTGTTTTATCAAGAGCAAAGGTTAGTAATTGTAAATCCTTTTTTTAATGTGGTTGATACAGTAGTAACAGCCAGCTGTGTTTTCAAATGTCATTTGTACATCCTTTCTGGCTTAAGCATTTTCCCCTGAACAAAGGCAAAGTTACCAGGCACAGTAGAGCATAGATGATCAGAGCAGAGCATAAGGACAGACCTGAGTAAAGCAGTACAGAAGTGTCTGCTGTCAGCCAGACAGATAACACTTCACATTGTGTGCATGTCTGTCTGCGTGTGTGTGCGCATGCATACAGTATACTACCAAATATAAAGATTTGTCTGCCTGCATGCGTTTTAGGTGTATTCATGTCTGGTCTTTTGTGTTTGGCAAGTGTGTGTGTGTGTGTGTGTGTGTGTGTGTGTGTATGCATGAGATTTGGCTCTGTAACAAGATCACATTTGGATCAGATGCTCAACCTGTCAACACCAATCCACCAAAGAACTCCTTTCTCAGCACTCGGGAGAAAGATAATACGAGCATCGTTTAGTGATATCACACACACACACACACGCCCGCCCACACGCAAACACACACACACACATACACACCCCCAACGGACAGAAATTAATCCAGATAGACTAAGTCAAATTCTGCAACAACCAACCAAGCTATAATGATAAGCATCAATACCATTACTCTATGACTCACCCTATAAAAGGGATTAATTTAAAAATTAAGTGTAACCCATGACTAGTAAATAAATCATTATTTAATTCCACTGTGCGCTGGTCAGTCTCAGAGAAGTTATACTCTATACAGATCAGAGGAGCTGTGCACTCTGACATGACGCAACTTAAACGACGATCGACAAATAGGAAGGCGGTTCTGTGGAGAAGATCCCGTTTCAACATGTAGCATGCAAAATATGGATACTGTAGCATGCTCAGCTTGTGTGCTGGCAGGTCACAGACGGGGTAGAGTAGGCTAAAGAATGCCATCTCAGTTTACGTTTCCTTTATTTCCGTTTTATTGTTAAATACAAATATTTTGCTGGACTCTTTTTGCTGCGGAGAGCAGGAGATATGGTGGAGAGAATGTTGAATGAAGGACAAGGCAGAAGGGAGCAGGAGGGGTAGAAACAAAACAGAGGAAGAGGAGAGGAGTGGGGCCGCGTAGGGAAATAATGAGACGAGTCAATATTAGCATGCTAGCAAGTGTGTATGTGTGTGTGCGTGCGTGTTGTTTGATTTAACTTGTCATGAGCGTATTGCTAAATGTAGGAAAGCATTTCATGCAGGATGTTCTGATAGTTATATTAAGTGTTATTTTTTGTAAATATATTTTGCATCTGCACATCGTCATTTATTTGACTGTTCATTCATAACAGCCCGTCATAATCCACTTCATGTTGCAGTGTTACCACTCAAGCCCCCACAGTGGATACACCATCTGCTATACAATGCTAAATACCAGTATCTACTGTATCTAAACTCATATAAAGAAATGGGAGCATTTATATTTCTGTTCAGTAATAATGTATGCAACTACTCTGTCCTTTACATTCATGTTGAGTGTAGCAGAGGACTGAAATGTATGCATAAGAAGTAAAAATGGTGCATAAAAAGGAGTAAACCAAGTTGAAACTGGATATTGTAATGCACTGTTTAGGGGTGGCCATCTCAAATCTTTAAAACGCATCAACTGTGATGTTTGAGACTATACCCCATGAAAATTTAAACATTGATCACGTGACTGCATTGTTGTGACAATATTCCGATTTTACCTGTTTTTGGGAATATGTGCTGCCCGAATCTGCAAGTGCAGAAACAATTCATTTTGACAGTTTTGCCTTGTGTCAAATTCATCAAACGACATTTTTTTGTCTCTTCATGCTTCCTGGCATAGGACGATCTCCAGTAAAATAAAAAATAAGCCTGCCAAGTCATCGTGTGAATGGCCATTAACAAGACTATAATGTCAAAGACAGTATAGTGAGTTTGTATATTTGGCGGCTCGAGACAGACTTTTACAGGGTGTTAAAAGTGTATAGCACTCTGCAGACTGTCACCAACAAACACTTTACAATGATTATAAACCTGATGAAACACCCGCTCTATATCTTGCCTCCTGTTTCTTTTTCTTCCCAAAGCCTTGCACACTGTGTTGCTCTTACCCCATGGCTCTCTTTTATTCAATACATGGATACAGGATAAAGACTTTTAGCTTACATTCAAAAGGTGATCATGCAGAGCATTAGCAGCATTGAAATAACTAGTCTAAATCGCTATACACGTGTAATCGAGCGCCCAAGCGCATTGGAAAAACACACGCACACAACCTCTGCACATATGATTCTCACAAGGTTGCCAGGCAAATAATCCTCTCAGATGACAACAGCATGTTGTTTACATTCAGCAGAATCCCCGATTTAACACCATGCTAAAGAGCACCGTACGCACACAGTAGCGTTTACAGAATTAACCATACGAAACAAAATAGCAGTGTGTCGTCAATCTATTCTAATTGCTTTTTGATCTAATTTTATTTATTCTAATTGCTTTTCATCTAATTTTATAATGAAAAGGCACATTAGTGTGATGTCATGACTTGAGACCAGTGTAGACCTGAATGATAACGCTGTTGGCATGTACTGTTGTAACCTATTACAGTAGTGTGGTTAGACAACAAGGTTTACAGCTGACATCTGTGCTTTCAGCTTGTATCATAGTACCCTACAGGAATCAAGTGGTAGGTAGGTGAAAACTTAAATACCAAATAGAGTATGGTCAGCACAGTAACGCCACTTATATTTAGTCCTTCTCTGCAGGAGGCAGGACTCACTGTATGTACACTGCTGAATAATGTTTTTTGGGTAGCAGTTTATCAAAAAAATTAACATAGAGAATATGAAGTTAAAGAGGAAAGGTTGTACAATTAGAAGGGAGTAAAGCAAGAATGAACATTTCCACCTTTACACAAAAAATGAAACAACGGTAGGATATGTATTGAATAACATGAATTATTCTCAGGATTCAAGTACTCTATTATTCTGAAGTAGTGGTTGTAAAAATCTGGATTTAGGTTTTGTGCCTGTGCATAGAAATCCATCTGCCTCCGGTCAGATTAGCCTGGCAGAGAAAAGTGATGAGTGCAACAAAGTAATTACACAACTGTGATGCTCTCATCAATATTAACAGCTAGCTAGACACTTTGTTAACAGCTAGCCACGTTGTTAACAGCTAGCCACGTTGTTAATAGCTAGCCACGCTAACAATGAAACTGCCACGTTGTTAACAGCTAGCCACATTAACAGCTAGCCACGTCGTTAACAGCTAATCACGTTGTTAACAGCTAGCCACGTTAACAATGAAACTGCCACGTTGTTAACAGCTAGCCACATTAACAGCTAGCCACGTCGTTAACAGCTAATCACGTTGTTAACAGCTAGCCACGTTAACAGCTAACCACGTTGTTAACAGCTAATCACGTTGTTGCTAGCCACTACAACAAAGAGACAGAGGATTGTGAGTGATGGAAAAGATACAGAGGGTCTTCCAGATGATTTGGGTTTGCAAAATAACCTATAGGATTAACAGAAGACCCATTTCACACATTTAGGGCATTTCTTATTCTTATTTTACTTTAAATTGCATTTCTGAGGTCAAATTTCTGAGCCCAAACAAAAACATAAAATGACACGGCTCAGAGATTTGTTGGATTTGCTGATAAAAAAAACATTTATTGACACCTTAACACCTTAACCTTGACAAAGCTACGACTAAAGTCGTTTCTGCAAACTATCTTTAAAAATATTAAAGGATCTGAAATTTAAATGAATATGAGCACTCTAATAATTATAACCAAGTTGCCTTTACACTTAATGGCCACCATGCCACCTAATCATATGCACCTTTAAAGGAAATGTATTGATGGTCGCATGGGGTGAAAAACAGTAGCCTGGCTCTGCCCGACTATTGCTCTCAGCTCAATTTTCTTTGCTGAGATGAGAAACTCTGTTCACATTAGCGTTTTCACAGCCACCCTGCTGGCGGACCAATTAGGGTGGGTTAGTGAGATGACCGTGAAGTCAAGCCTGTTTCTTAATGGTGGTAGAGCTAGATGAGGTCAAAACTGTTGCAGCAGTACCGATTGGTTAAACGCTGATCAATAGTTTCACAACTGGACTATTATTTGCTAACCATGACAGGTGTATGACGTATACAGCTATTGACAAATATACTAAATCGTAAGACTGGGAAAAAAAGTGTCTAATACATGCTGTAAAAGAATATGCAATGTTTGTAATACTGAAAATTGTATCTTTTATTTTTGACTTATTCACAGTATAGACCCATATTTGATTGTATCTGTGCTTCAGTATGTCTGTTTTGATAGGGACAAGAAGGTAAGACTGAGTGTGCAGAGAGCAGAACTATAAATTGCATCCCGGTGGATCTTACTTCATGCAGAAATGTTGAAACACTGGTACATTTGTGTATCAAGCAGTGCTGGGTTTATTGATCGCTGATCTCTTTCCGCTGACTCAAGACAGCAAACTCACACATCGAAATGCACTGTGAAACAAGCACATGCACATAAGTGTGTGTGTGTATAATATACTGTGCATACACACACACAAACCTTTTACTCACATACTGTCCTATGTATCTAGCCAGCCATTGGATTTATCTAGCCACAGCGGAGTATTTCAGATGTCGTTCAGTGCTCCAGAGAAAACACCTCAGTGAGAAGCTCATGCGCGCCCAAAGCTATCGATGGGCCACCGAAGGGAGTCCACGGCCCACGTAAATAAATTAGCTCTGAAGAGAAACTCTGGACCTGCTCTCAATGTGACATGGCTTACTACCCCACCAACTGACCAGTCACACAGGTTCATATGTCCATCCGCTGATCAGTCACACAAGCTTATATTATGTACATCAGCTGACCGCTCACACAGGCTTATATTATGTCCACCAACTGACTAGTCACACAAGCTTATATTATGTCCACCAACTGACCTCTCACACAGGTTTATATTATGTCCACCAACTGACCAGTCACACAAGCTTATATTATGTCTACCAACTGACCAGTCACACAAGTTTATTTAATGTCCACCAACTGACTAGTCACACAGGCTTATATTATGTCCACCAACTGACTCAACGGTTTTGACCCGTACACAACCACAGTCCGTCTGTAAGCATCCTTGAGAAAGATGCCTAACCCCTACCTGTTTCTTAATACTAAGTGTTAGTATCGGGATCAAAGCGTCTGATAAATGATTAAACGTGAAGAGATAAGATGCAAAAAGTCCAGTTTGAAATTGGCAATATTTAAATAATTTGTTAAGTTTATGGAAGATATTTGTTATTCAGTGACGCATTGTAATAAATGTAAAATGAGTGAACCCAAATATGGAAACCTAATAAACATTCAGTTTTAAGTTGCTAATCGTTACTTTTTCTCTGATGAACTCTTCATGTTAATGGTATCACTGAAACGGCTTATACTAACCCCATACTGCAGGTGCGTGTGAAGAGACCTTGATTGCTAACAAACTTCGTATGGCACCTTATACACAAACGCATCATGCGCGGGAAGGCCTTATGTCATGCCGAGGTCCCGGGGTGGGGCAGTGCCCGCTGCTCCTGCGCGCGCTCGCACGTGCTCCCTGGAGTACTGACAGCTGATCTGACGTGCGGTCAGGGGCGGAAGTAAAATGTAAAAAACGAAAAATGATTAATAATAAATACATAAATATTTGTCCACTGCTCCGTGATCAAAATTGAATTATTGCATGATTCTAGTCATTTCCAATTATTTTTATAGTCAATGTCGCTGAATGTGTGCATTCTCCTGTTAAACCAAATACGGGGAAAGAGCGAACGGAGGCAGCGACGAGGTGAGCCTCCTCTCGGATTGCTTAGCAGCCCATTGAATGGTGAATTTACGCTACTCTGTTGAATTCAAATATTTGTAAATCTGACTTTGAAAGAGTCAGTGCCTCCCCAGCCACGAACCTCTCCGCACGTCACTGGTGTATATAGTGTTTGTGTTCTTCTAACCCTTGCAGGTTTTTTTGCTTTCATTGCTGACTAGCTGTTTTGTTTCTCTTTATTCCCTCGTTGGTGCCTCGATCCTTAGCACATTACACCTTAAGGCTTTAATTCCATCAGATGAAAAATCACCGCTGTTCACACTGACACATACCACATCATCTCACACATGATGGTGCTAGACTGAACCACAACGAATGCAGTTTCTCTCTGCAAAAGTCGGCGCTTACATTTGCTTTTCGTTCAAGCGCACGGTGTGCGTAAAATGGCTTCTCCCCAGGGTGCATTCATCACACCTCACGTGATCACATCACGCCGATTCAGTCTACCACACATGAACCAAATGCGATCACTTCTGTGGGTTTTTTTTCCCCTCAAGATAAACATATATATATATATATATAGATACCACATGCAAGTCCGGTCCATGTTTCATTCTCCTTTCTCCAGGCCCAGAAAATACCTTTCTACCGCACGTGCTGAAGAGGGTGACGTGAAATGAAGGAGACGGATAACAGGAAAGCACTTTTCATATGAAGTGGGGAAGGAGAATAACGTAAGAGTCAGGAAGGAGAGGTATTAGGCTCAATGGGCAGAGTGCGAGACAAGAGAGAGCAAGATGGACAGAATCATTACAACATTCAGTCATCCTGTGTGATGCTGCCTGTACCTCCACGGGGCTTTGGACCACTCTGATTTGACACCCTGGCACGCACACGCTTCTCTGCACCGCTGGATGCAGAGAAGATGATGCTCGGTCAAAGCCTCTACCACGAAACACGTTTACCTTCACATGTTGTTTCTGTCGACAAATGCTCACAGGCTTGCTTTACATCTGTAATAGTCATGGGAAAGGTGTTTGTGTAGTGGACTTACATGTATTGGGTGCAGTGGGAGAAAATAAAAATACGTGAAAGAAAATGATAATGTTTGCTTTGTTCATGTCTTCACTGTTTTAGCTAGATTTCTTTTCATCTTTGAAAACACACAGATGTTTGAGTTTAGCCTATATAGATTTATCAAACAGTGTCTTGTGTCTCTGTGAGAGGACCAAGATGGGTCATGAAGTGAGCTCAACATTGAATAGAATTATTGTTTTCACGATTTAAAGTCCTCTCCGGGAACCATCACCTTATCGTGGTGGAGAGGTTTGGGTGCCCCCATGAACCTGAGGGCTGTGTTGTCT
>JAODTR010087424.1:0-14247 GCA_025399935.1 Amblyopsis rosae | reverse complement strand
ATCTAGATAGATAGATAGATCGAGAGAGAGAGATTGAGAGAGAGAGAGAGAGAGAGAGAGAGAGAGAGAGAGAGAGAGATGTAGAGAGAGAGATGGAGAGAGAGAGATGCAGAGAGAGAGAGAGGTAGAGAGATGGAGAGAGGGAGATGGAGGGATAGAGAAGAACTGATCTGCATTCCTCGTCCACTCATCTTATTCCCAGCTCATCCGTTATGTGCGACACCCACGACCATATATCACAGCTTGCCAGGAGGGCCAATGGGGTGAGGGGAATCAACAGACCTCCACCCCCCAACCCCCCACGCACCTCAGACTAAGGGAGACAGAGAGAGATGGCGATAGAGAGGATAGTGAGGCTGTTTCCACACCAGCACGAGAGGACGAGACCCACAGTGACGTCAACACATACACAAAGACATAGCGCTACCGTCCAGAGGACCAGGTGCTGCTCCTATTGGCTCAGAGGGCCTGGTGCTGCTCCTATTGGCTCAGAGGACCAGGTCCTCTGCTCCTATTGGCTTAGAAGAACAGGACATACAGTATGTAATATAGGCTATAGGCTCCCCATGTATGACCTAAACTAATGCTAATGCTTTGGAAAAAGCAGCTAAACGCTGCTACATGTACATTGTAGAATGTGGACCACAGACACATTCTGATTTCAGTTGTAAATGGCACATTTTAATTTATTCTCTTTTTTTTTTAAACTATATTTGATAACTACATTTCCATTAATTTATTTTTCTCTCGGGCAACTAAATTATTATTTGATTGCTTTGATTTCATCCTGCATTCGACTCTGTAGGCCTGCTAGCTTCTAGCAATAGCATAATGGAAATTGGAAATTGGAAAGAAATTATGATAAATGATGGCAGAATTATTAAAAACATGTTTAATTCATGTACTTTTAACAGGGGATTCATTTGTGATTTTGTTTTGATTTTTTTATCGAGACTTACAATAAACACGTAACTATACATTAGACTAATATTTTGTGAAAACTTACATAACGTTTACAATTCCAAAAGACAAACTTAGTAAAAGAGATGTTTCTGTTTAAAGCCTTCTGCTTCACTCAAAATGTATACAGAGAGGTTGTACAAAAATGCATTTCAAAGTGTGAAAATCACAAACAATCAGAATAAAATGCTGTGCTGCATAACCTTGTATTCTGTGAGTCCATAGAGCCGGTGTATACTCCCACACAGGTATCCAGTATAGTAGAGAGTCCAGAGCCTGTGTATACACCCACACAGGTATATCGAGTGATTATGGCTCATCTTCTAAATGGGTGGTGGTACTGCGTACGAGACAATCAGCAACGGCGTCGCTTTATAATGTTAGTCGCGGCTGGCAGTTCATAGTGGAAGGTAAATGCAGATACCTTGGGTCATTTGATATTATACGCTGTATAGAACATTATTTGACACAAGCTGTTAGCACAGCAGACATGGCTACATATAGTAATCCCTCTCTTAGCTTTGCATTGTGTCTCACATGCACTATAGGTGAACTTCTAGACATCGTACAATACTGTAGATTTCTGGTATACTAACCCAGCAGGTGTGTTTACACAGAACCACCTGGGGAACCATCAACTGAAGCAGTTTGTAAAAAGGCAGGCCCTTTCATAAATACTTGGCAGATGATTGGCTGAACCTGTTTACCAGCGGAGCCAGTTCAATTCTTGCTGAAGCCAAGTGCTTTCTTTGCTCTTCTAATAGAACTGATGCTATGGCAGCACTATGTTAACCTCAACTATGGGATGAATATCCTGCCTAGATTCTAAACTGAAAATATAAGTTTCAAAAGGTCGTAACTTCTGCAACTTATTTTGCCAACACAAATGTAAAGATTCAACCTTTCGAACTGCAAGTTTCAAAACGTTTTTACCAGCATATGCCCCCCCTTCAGACATGAAAATGTGTTGTTGTAACACCGTAAAACAAGCGCTACGGTTGTGCAGAAAGAAAATTCAAATACAAAATAGTGTTTCAGAGTTTGTAATTATTTTTTCAGGCAATTACAATTAGATTTCAAGGTTTCACACTCTAAGTTACGAACTCTTGAACCTTATATTTTCGGTTTCGAATCATGGCAGGATATTCATCCCGTATAGAACCGCCATTGTTGTTATCAAACTGGCATTCGCTGCATGTCTGCCTAAACCACGCTCATAGCTGTCAGTATGACGCTGACCGGTCATACTGGGTTTATTGGAATGAAGCACCAAGGACCTCAACTGAAGCTAGGCTAGCTGCACGTACAGTAGCCGTACCTGGTGCAGTTCAATGCACAGACTGACCTAGGCTGTAGCCCAGGGCTGTTCAACTCCGGTCCTGGAGGGCCGCTATCCTGCATGTTTAAGATCTCTCCCCGCTCCAACACACCTGATTCTAATGAACAGGTTGTTATCAGGCTTCTAACAACCTTGAATCATGCGTGTTGGAGCAGGGAGAGATCCATCTGTTCTACGTATTGATCACTTCCCAGTCACCACGGAGAAGGTGAGGTTTGTGGTCTTACAGGAACAGCACTCCCCGTTCATCCTGAAGCAGATGCCTGTGTACCGTCGTGACGCATGCAGTCTGCCAGCTGTCACCCTTGTTGACTGCAACTAGCAATGCAGTAGCTACAGTCTCAACACCGAATGCAGGCATACATGCAGAGTTACACTGCACATACAGTTTTATTTTATTGTGCAACTCAGTACGACTCTACTCAGTACAAGTGAGTTGTAAGTGCAAAAGCTGAATCCCTCATGGTGCAAGGCAAGGGCAACGATTACCTCACGTTCCCACCAAAAGTAAATGTCAGGTTTAGTTGCAATTCTGCCAAATACTTTGTGAATGCAGGTTTCAGCAATGTCTAATTAAGACTGTATTTGGTATTATTATAGTGCCGTGGTGTGCATGCAGTCAGGCAGAGATATCATTGTGGCCAGCTCTTAAAGGCATGCTGAACTTCTGTTAAACCCTCAGTAGTTCTTTGCCTGGAGTTCACCGCAGAACCCTTCGGTGACAGGGATCAAAATAATCCCTGGTCACGCTCACAGACAAGGTAAATAAACCGACAAACCCTCCGTGATGTCACACATAGCTGAAGCTGAAGCTAGAGATGTGCTGGCTCTAACCGTCGATGTGTTGGCAGTGCGTGACTCCACCTGTAACTCCCTCCTATCCATAATAATGGGATACATGTATGCATAATATGTCTTCAACTGAGGAGTCCTATATAAATGCACCCCCTGTACAGTGTACATGAATAGGGAGAGTAGCTATAGAGATCAAAACTGTTTTTTTTTGCTCCTGTAATGTTTTACATTGTAACATGGGGTCTAAGGGGTTGGAACCGCTTTTGGAGTCAGCCTCAAGTGGCCATTCGGGGAACTGCATGTTATTTTGGTCTCCGCTGTGGTTGGCAAATAGTCAATGGAGAAAATGGATATGAAATATATTTCTATCACTGTTAAATCTAAATTAAAGGACCACCGCTTTGTTAAAAGATGGTGTCGTACAAGATAATTCACTCCCGCCATATATATGGTTCTATGCTGTGATCAAACTAGGAAGCCGGATATCTTTGCCAAATCTTTGTAGAAGCAGGCATTTGTAGGCAAGTATTTCCAGACTTTCCTTATACACCTCAGGGGAAAATACAGAGGTCCAAACCTCGGTGACCTCAGTGGTTGGTACGGCCATGCTTGGAAAGTGTGTGTATGGGAATTACAGGGATGAGAACATTGCTCATTTAGCAGCATGTATGGGTGGCTGGATTGGGGAGGTGGGGCTAATAGAAGCACATTTGCAAGCTGCTGGAGGGGGACGACAGAGACATTCTCACCCATAGGCGTCTGTCCTTAATGAGTGTGGAGGGAGATTTACTACAGGCTGTGGCATGGGCAGCCTGTTTAGACCCCAGTCTCTACAGCAGAGAGGGTGTGTGTGTGTGTGGGGGGGGGGTAAACACACTACTGGATTTAAACATAGCATTTTGTGACTACATGTACACAGTTCACTGCAATGCGTGCACGCACATGCACACACGCGCACACTGCCAGCCACTAAGCCCGTGGTCTCGGCCCATGCAGTAGGCTACAGACCGCGCGGGCATATTGTATTGCAATGTGTGCATCAGCAGTGCTCTAACCCAAGTGGCTGCCGCTGAACTGTGCCTTATTAAAAGCAAAGGCCTCTGAAATATCACGAGATCGAAGCGCCAATGTTGTCCGCGGGTCTATCTGGGAGAGGCTGACCTTAAAGTAGGATATGGTGGAGGAATGATGAACAAGATGGGGGGTGCATGGGGGGGGGGGGGGAGAGAACGGGCCAGACTGCTGAGCAAACTTGTGTTTTGCAAACGCACGTTTTCCCCTTAATTAAAAGCATCTGCATGTTTGTGTGCATGCAGGCAGATGTGCGTTTATTGCATGCATTTTATTTTTGGCATAACAAACAGAATCCTTTTCCCAGAGGTTTGCAGAATTGCATTGGTTTGCATTGTTTTGTTTTGTTTTGTTTTGTTTTAACACACATTGCGCGCCACTCACACCAGGGGGGCGTTGTTTCATCAAAGCTAAGGTTTGGCAAGTTGACATGGCGTCACGAAGGACATCAGTTTGGACATGGTTGGGAAGGAGGAAATTTTAAGCATCAAACACTTCATTTCCTGCATTCTGGTTAATAGTTATGCACCTTCATCAAGTCATGGGGCGGTATGATAGTCAGAGAAAATACATAAGGACTAGTCATAGTTCAAAGGAGCGGTGACAGGTTTTATAAAACGATTTCCAAATATGATGCTTCACAAATTTTACATCCCCCCCACTAAACAATAAAGACTCATCTCCCAGGATTTAAAAGATTTTATAACTGAAATTCTGAATATTCCAATATTAAGTATTCTAAAGTTAAGCCACCTCCAGCTGAAACAACAGAGACATATCCACAGGCCATTTACAATTAGACTAAAAGTTAGACTACCTCCTCCAAAGCCTAGCCTACTCGTTAATGACCTGAAGTGAAACGCTGGTGCAATAACCTTGTTCTACCAACCAATCAGACATTCTGATGAGCCGCATTTCCTACTTATGCGATTAGCTACATATCTTTTTTGTAAAACGAAATTCATCAATTATATGTCGATAAAAGTGAAATCCTATTATTTATTTTTGTAAAGGTGATCCCAAGGCATGGCAGCTGCCATTCCTTGCCATACCCAATTGACGCCTATGACTCAAACTGTTCTGTAACGTTAAAAATCATAATCGCAACTGTCCCAGAGGCACGGAGAGACGGTTGAAACGGGAGCATGCCGTACAAACATATAACCTCACGATCTCCCTCTGAGCGCCTTCTCCTGCTTACACCGTGTAGTATACAGCCGCGTTTGACAGCTGCGATTTCTGGCTAAAAGAAGTGTGCAGTCACCCGTATGAACCTGAAAGACCCCCCGCGTCCTCCACACTCACACACTTTACCCGAGACGTTAGCGGCGATAGCGGCGCTGATGGACATCCCGTTAAAATTACACCCGCCTTTTGGAAACCTCAGCCAGGGCGAATGAGGCACGGCGCGTCCCCGTATTGCGCCCGGGCGTCAAGAGCCTCGTTTTACCGGGAGCGTTGTCCTCTTACCGAGTGTAAAGTAGGGAAGAGCCGTGTTGTCCAGGTCGTCCATGACGGAAATTCGTCCCGGTAGGTCCGTCCGCACGAATAACAGCAGCCGGGATTCCCCTCCGCCGCCGCCGCCGCCACCTCCTAATCCTCCCCCGGCACCTGCTCCACCTACCATGCTCCCCGAGCCTCCGCCACCGCCGGTGAAGCTGAACTCGTTCTCCCGGAGCACGGGCAGGGTGGACACGGTAACGGTCTTAACTTCGCACGGGGCTTCCACGTCGCCGTCCGTGTCCTTCTCCTCGTCCGGCGACGTGCCCTGCCGGTTCGCTCGGACTACCGCGGCGCCCGCCAGCAACAACCACAAGAAGCCCGCCAGGGGCACGCCGAGGCGCGTTGCTTTCCGCGCCATGCCGCTCCGTGTCTGCGTGCAGTTGTGCTTTCTCGGCTCGCTTCGAGTGCGCCTCCCAACGCTGGCCGTTCATTTATAGCGCGTTCGCGTTGAGCAGGTCTCGTCCGTCCAGGAGGAGGCAGCACAGGTGTGACGAGGACGACGATGTGCGTGTGCGTGTGCGTGTGCGTGTGCGTGTAACACTGGTCTCCTCCGGCCGGGCTGCGCTCATTGAGAAAATAACGCGTCCCCGCCTCCTCTAACTCGTTTAGCGCAGCGACGGCTCTGAAACTTTGTGACCCGTGAACGACAAGACGGAAAGAAGACGACTTGTGTGTGTGGTGTGTGTGTATGTGTGTGTGTGTGTGTGTGTGTGTGTGCGTGCGTGTGTAGCGTACGCGTGTGTGTGTGTGTGTAGCGTACGTGTGTGGTGTGTGTGTGTGTGCGTGTGCGTGTGTGCGTGCGTGTGTAGCGTACGTGTGTGTGTGTCGTTTTAATAGTGCAACATAAAACTGTAACAAAACATTAGGCTGACAAACGCCCATAAACATCAGAAGCACGTATAGCTTTTATTTTATTCCCCCTATTAATTATATTGACGTCAATAAAAGAGCACTGGCAAATGATACTAAATTACTTTAGTGTGACATTAAAACGCATAGAAACACCAGAGTGAGTAGTTTAAAAAATACAAAATAAGACTGGGTTCAGAGAAAACATCTTCTGTCCCAGTCCCATGAGCTACTGTGGCTTCTGATTGGCCAATATCATTTACTAAACCATAATGTATTATTATAAGTATGAATGTTTTAATGATATCAGCCAGCAAAACAATACAGTATACTGTAACTCCAATTCAAAATACAATACAGCACATTTCAGTTATTATAATAAATAAATATATATGTATAATATATTTGCAGCCCGCTGCCAAGAATATAGCGTAGTAACACGCACACAGCGTCACACACACACACACACACACACACACTATGACTCGCACGCACACTCGCATGCGCACGCTCATGCACATACGCACACATACACACACACACACACCTCTTTTCTTTCCTGCTCTGTGATCAGCTCTTAGAGACCTCTTTAAGAGCGATGCTGGTATTTAAAAATGGTAAATAGACTGCATTTGTAACCTTCAAGCCACTCAAAGTGCTTAACTTTATTCACGTATTCTCACACATTCATAGTGTTAGTGTAGTTTGTTAGCAATTATCGTAAGGGTTGAAGTATGTGTTAATAGGTATGTATGTTGTGAAATGTATAACTATATAAATTATAGCCCTGATGGCACGTTATATAATATAAATATACTCACAGCCAGAATGTAGTCTGTTTACCTTAACTGGTTTAGCAATGCCATTTCAGCTATGTACTAATGTAGCTATGTATTGTATGTAACTTTGGATACAAGCTTCTGCTAACTGTGAAACGTTAAATCTTATTTGTGGGCCAGAACACACACACAAGCCTTCGATACCAGAGAGTCAGTCATGCTTTGAAAGCACCTCAAGACCCCTGAGGTCTCCAATCAGTCAGAGGCATCCACCCTGAGAGATAACCATCTGCCTCCAGACAAGAACGCTCATATTTCATATTGTTATTTTACCTTAAAATGTTATATCTTGCTCCGTTTTGCTTGTTATCTCTTCATTGTAAAGCACTCTGAGCTACAATTCTTCTATGAAAGTTGAAATGTGCAATAGAAGTTGATTATTATTATTATTATTATTATTATTATTTTTATTATTATTATTATTATTGTTATTATTATTATTCATCTGGATGGGCTGATTTTCAAACTCCAGGAGCAGTCTTTTACCAGTCAGTGCGTTGATACAATTGTTTGTATCTCTTCATCTAGCTTTCCCACCATTTCCAAACAAACGATTGACTTCAACGTAATCGCAGTTAGTCTCCACCCCACACTGGTCTCTGATTGGTCCACCATCCAGAGTGGCTGTGCGAGCTCTAAAGCGACTAGGGGTCTTTAACCTATATAACCTCAGCGCTCACTGAGCAGAGAGCGATAGAGCGGGAGGAGCCAGGCTAGCAAAGCCGACCCCAAAGTGTCAGACATGACGCGTTGCTGAAACAAACGGGGCTCACGTCTTCCTTTATCACCTCTCTGTGAACTCTTTACACTTCATTAATGGGCCAGTAGGTGGCCCCAGGGAGTGCACGGGGGCGATTGTTACAGTAGCCCATGTAGTGAGAGACTAGAAGGAACTCTTGCATTCTTAATAACTGATGGAGGGGCTTTTAAACCAAGTCCCAGGTCGGTTATATGAGATTTATTGCTTGAGAAATCACTTTGACCTCTGTGCCAAAGCAACCTCTTGATTTCCCAGAATTCAATTTGACAGACAACACAGCATCGGCCAAGGCAGCTGCCAGCGACGGTTAAGCGAGGCGCCTTCCTGCAGTGTGAGCATCGGGGTCTTACTGCTGCTGTGCCCAGCGCCAACCAGCAGGGGGCAGAGGAGGAGATTAAACCCCTGCGTCCCCCTCTTGAACTCTTGGACCATGCATGCGGTCCACGAGTACCAGCGTGTCACGGTAAGTGTTGGATTGGTCGCCCGCCAATAGGGAACCTCAGCGTGGTTTAGACCGACAGGTTAGCTTCTCCGTACTGATGATGTGTTGTTTGGTGGTTTGATTCGTCTTTCTCCCCTGGCTGTACCAAGGTCGGACGACCCAACGATGCTATCTAAATGAATGGGGACAGAGAGACATATCTGTATCAGATACCAGGGACATAAGAACTGCATGCATACGATCACTAGTCAAATCTATAAAAAATGACTGAAAAACACATTTTTAAGCAGATACATTGCTGAAGTGGCGTTATAAACTTCTCCTATAAGGTACGGTATACTTAATTCATACACAATATGTGAGCACAGGTTCACAAGCAAAACAATATAGACTGTGTAACAGTAAGAGTTTGTAGTAGTAAAATGGCGTTCAATAATGTCCCTCTGTTGTCATAAAGTTCTATTGAGGAATTTTACAGGCAGTTGGTGCGTGTACCAGGCACTGGCTGTAACCAACATAGGCTTTGATGAAGAATAATCCCGCGTTTAAACAAATAGAAAGCGTGCGCTTTATGAAGAACAAAGCGTGACTCAGTAGAAAGCCACTGCTGCCCGGCCCGAGACGCCCAGGGGGGATTGATCGACTTCCACTAGTTCAGTCGATGCCGACAAGAAGTGCCGCGTGTCATTTTCACACTGGAACACAAAAACATGGCCTGCAAGAGCCCCCTTGCGTGGCACCAGCCCAATGCCACATCCACACGTAGCGGGCCAAGTCACGTCAGAACCAACCAGTCCAGTACAGGACTGGAAACTCACCGTCATCACCATCATCATCATAATGGTCCCCTTTATCATGTGACCACTGGGTCTGAGTGTCTCTCTTGATAGAGACGCATTGCTTGCCTTGCTCTATTGTATTGTACAATGCAGATACAATATAAGACCTCTGTCTGCACGGCATCTACAGTGGATTAGACCAGGTCATTAGCTGGGAGCCGTGCACCTGTAAACATAGCCTTCCTGAAGTGAGAAAGTAGGTTACACCTGGAGGAGGGTACAGGCACGCACACGCACACGCACACCACACACACCAGCACTCTGCAGTTCAGCAAAAAGCATGCGTCATGCTACCCATAAGTCCTTGCTGTCAGGAGATGTAGAAGCCTCTGGCTTGGTTCTCCTCGTACAGCTGGGTAACAGTGTTATGAGAACACCTTCACCTGAGCGTTTAATGACATCATGTGTCAACGCTGGTGAATGACATGTGGAACAGATGTGAGAAACAAGTCACAAAGACATTATTAAATACACAACTCATTATTTTATTATTATTGCGTCACAATAATACATATACAGAATAATAATAGAGATTACATTACGGCAATACTATGGGCAGTGACATAATACTTAAAGGTATAGTACAGTCAACTACTATAAGCTATAAACTAATACACTTTTTGTCAAATTCACAAAGTTTCTCCTCGCATTTCGCTAGCTTACCCTTCTCTGTGCATGCTAAAGATATTATCTGCTACTTCTACACTGCCCTGGCTCTTTAAATAGGTACACAAACAAAGTGATAAACACAGCTCGCAATGTGTTTCAATGTGTGGGGCGGAGCTTCTGAGGGAGTTGTATTATTTATAGCGCAAAGTTAGCAAGCGTTACTGAGAATAACTAACCCTGCCATTAAGTTACAGCATTTGAGCCTAGTGTTTGTCATCAATCTGTGATTAAAACATATTAATATAATTAAACCAATGAACACAACACAGCAAGGCATTTTTAACTAAACACAGAAAACCACTGTTTGCCACCAGCTTTGGATAAAAATAGACCCAATAAACAAGGCTCTTCTGCGGGCAAAGGGCCTTTGTTATAAATCGCCTCGTGAAGAAGCAGAGAAGAATAGGAGGTGTAAAAGCCTTTCTGAATTAAGAGAGTGCACCAGAGAAGGTGCAAACACGTTCCCATCAGGGTAAAGTGCCCTGAACGGCTGCAGTTGATTGGAGATGACTCACACACGTAACAGCTGGTGCTGAAGACCCATGAGAGCTGCTCCGTCACGTGAGATTGGCATGAAGTCTAGGCAGACACCGAACTACATGCCAATGGCCAACGGCTGTGAGGTCCAAGCTCCCGCCAATGCGTGACGTGTCAATTACATGATACCTTTCCTGACCAGCACAGAACTATGATTCAGGCTAGGCCTACAATACTGATGCGCTAATGCCTTCTTCTGCATTTGTGGCCTGAAACGTTTTACTAATACCACATCACATTACATATTAGTATTGTGTATTATGTATAGTATTATTGCTATATTATTATGTGACCTGTTGAACATTGTGTAGTCAATGTTAATTTCTTTTTTGCAGTCAAACAAGCCCTCATCTTTGTGTAACGTTTTATTGGTGCAAGCTACAGCAAAGCTAAGAAGAACAGCTCTAACTGGCCTCTTTTGTGGAGCAAATCCAATGCTAATTGTGTTGGCTGCATGAACCAACCGAGCTGTAGAACCAACCATACCAGGGGCTGTGGGGCCAAAACCAGCATGGCCTGGTCCAATTCTCCTACAGTGCATGACCTGGAACTGGAGCTCTGAAGCTAATAGACAAGACATATCGACCATCCATTACACATCCTACAACACCTTATATGGATGTCGTTTGTAAAGCAAATTGGACTTTCATCACTTCAGAATCTGGCCAGTTTATTTAATCTTCCATATGCCATTGCTTATGTTCAGTGAAATATTCCTTATTAAGTTTGTGCAGCCAATTTCCATGGCTAGACATTGTGCTTGCTTCTCCAAAATGTACTTTATATATTTAGATATCATTTTTTATATAATTTAATTATTCCTTTCCTAATTACCTTCATATACAAGCCCTAATAGGATTATGTTATAGAAGACAACCAAAAACATTATGGGTTTCTAATCTAATAAGGGGCATAATCGTTTTTACAAAGTTCACAACCACCACCTACCCATCAATTAGTTTGAATACACTCAGAGATATAATAAAGGAGACAGACTACTAAAATAATGATTCGCATATAAAAACATTATGGTGAAACATATTTTACATTTTTAGCAACAGCATGGATGTTTGGTCTTCCAAAAGCTTTCCCTACAGGAATATCAATGTGTGCCTGCAGTGTGTTGTGGTAGAAAGTGGCGTTACAGCATTTATATGCCCCTCCACCTACAGAGAAAAACCTGGAGCTGTAAACTGGGGGTGGGAGGGCGTTATACCACCAAATGTGGAATGTAGCCTCTTTAATCTCAGTCAGATATGGAGCTACAGTCAAGAGCACAGTCAGAGCGTAACTGCACCCCTACATGTGCTCTGTGAGCTGATTACTAAATGGCAGGACTGATCTATGACGAGACTCAACTCCCATGTTAAAGGCGGAGTCAGCGATCACTAGCTAATACACACAAATATCAACTATCATTCTCCAGCATCACTTAGTATACGTTTAATTTAGTCAACAAATGGCTCCATATGCCATCTATGTTTAGAACCATTGCCCTTGCTGACTTACAACTCTACAGGTGTACGTCATGTCATTCAAAATAAAATGGCGACTTGACAGCATATGACTTTCTGCCACTAGGTGTCACCGAGAAGGGGTTGTCAAACTTTTTCAGCTCACGACCCCCAGAATAACTGTGTCCGAAACGCCGCTATCCCCAGAGGTGGTAGAAACATAACAGCCATGATATTATTTGACAGTATTTTAGTATAGGCTAGTAGCAAAATACATAATGTAGTGTATACACTGTACTATTACCAATTATGGCTAACATATGGTAATTCTAATCACTTTAAAATTATCCTGTGTCTCGCGACCCCCCCGGGGTGTCCCAACCTCGAGTTTGAGAACCACTGCACTAGAGCACCAGCATCTCTGACCACAGCAAATGCTTCGTGGAACACACACACACACACACACACACACACACACACACACACACATGCACTAACATGCAAGCATGTTCGGCCCATTTATGAAAACAAATCACAGATTAGCTGTAATTACTGTACAACACACACAGAGAGAGTGTGATGTTATTCTCTGCTCAGGACAACATTACTACGCTATATACTGTATCTACATAGGAAATAGCATATTTATTTGCTTCTGTATATAATGTTAAATGTTATAATGTTAAGGAAAGTTAACGATAATTTACATTTTATTTGAAACAATTATGGACATTTCATTACCTTTAATTTGCCTTAAATTATCCACCCATTAATCTTCTCCCACTTATCCGGAGTCAGGTCGAGGGGGCAGCAGCTCCAGCAGGGGACCCAAAACTTCCCTTAAACTAGTAAACTCTGACTCAGGCGTTCCCAGGCCAGTGTGGAGATATAATCTCTCCACCTAGTCTTGGGTCTTCCCCGAGGCCTCCGCCCAGCCGGACGTGCCTGGAGCACCTTCCACTTGTTAATAAACCTTGTTCGACTTTGATTACGTGTCTCGTGTTTGGGTCCTCACCTTGTGGACCTGGATTAGGATATCATTTTAGTTATTTTCGAGTCAGACTCCATTGTAGCCACATCGTTTTTTGACTATGTGTTCGACATTTCAATTTTTTATTTTCAAATAAACATGCAAGGAAAATAATGTATTACTTTGTGCAACAAAAGACTGTTTTGACTTACTCCAAAAGCTGTCAAAAGGCAACATATATATCATCTATAAGATAGCAGGGATGGCATGATAAAAAACAAGCCAGCGTTGTAAAAGTGTTGACATGGCTGACGAGCCTGCATGGTACACTGCTGCAACAGGAATGTCTTTAGATCTGCGGGTTTGCACTGAAGGGGGCACACAATACAGATTTGTTTTTGAAGCACTGAATTTGTTTGTTCATATCCTAATATGACAGTATATGAAATGTCTAAAGTGTATAAACAGCACAGCACTATGCATGATAACAGATATATTAGCTGCAACGGACAACCTTGAAATCTAAGTGAGCAACAAAATTGAGAATGTTCTATACAATTATATTTTATTTATATTTTGTTACCACTCTGCCTGGGCTTTAAGTAGGATGCCTCTTTGGAACAGTAAGGGGCATAAACAGAATCAAAACTCATAACTGAAATTAAATAAGTAAGGCCCAATTTATTTCCCAAAGGAAAGAAGGAAAAAAAAAGTAAACACAGCTACACTAATGTATCTTCATATTTACAGCCTCACTAGGTTAATTTGCACAATTGCTTTATAAAAAAAAAGAGTTTATGAACTACTTATTAAACAGCTTGAATAAAATCCACTCACGCTGTTGAAACATACCATTCAGAAAGGAAATATTTTAACTTCCATTTTATTGTTTTCCATTCAGCAGCCTATATATTGTATTTCATGGAGGGCAGATAATACAGCTGGTATTTGGAACCTTTGAGAAACACAGCTTGTATTCTGCGATAGCGTTCATGAAAAAAAACGTGAACAAAACCGCAGCAAAACTGCAGCGTGGTGCCTCCCTGAGAGCGTGTGCGCTTTCTAGGCCAACAACATTCAGTTACCTGGATACCCTGCCTCTAAGATACCCCCCCCCCCGCCCCACACACACACACACACACACACACACACACAATACAACATTCAGTTACCTGGATACCCTGTCTATAAGATACCCCCCCCACACACACACACACACA
>JAODTR010087413.1:0-14249 GCA_025399935.1 Amblyopsis rosae | reverse complement strand
TGTGACGCGGCTGGCCCGCGCAGGAGGGCTCCGGTGGAACCCCGGCGTGAGGCAGGCTCCCGACGCGGAGCGGTCTCAACGAGCCCCTGGTGTGAGGCGGCTCCGACGACCCCTCGGCGGTAAGCAGGCTCCCTGACGCGGGGCGGCTTCGGCGGACCCCCGGCACGGAGTGGCTCCCTGACGCGGGGCGGCTCCGGCGGACCCCCGGTGCGGAGTGGCTCCCTGACAAGGGGCGGCTCCAGCGGACCCCCGGCGTGGAGCCGACTCTCGACGCGAGGTGGCTGTGGCCCGGAGGCAGGATCAGGATGTGGCCCAGGTGGTGGAGGCTGTGGCATGGGAGGCCCAGCAGAGGAGGAGGCGTGATGCGGTGGAACCTTGTCAAGCGGCGACTCCCTGACGCGGGGCGGCTCCTGCGGACCCTCGTCGAGCGGCGACTCCCTGACGCGGGGCGGCTCCTGCGGACCCCCGGCGAGCGGCGACTCCCTGACGCGGGGAGGCTCTGGCGGGCCCTCGTCGAGCGGCGACTGGCGGCAATCTGCCTGATCGCACGTGAGGCACTGGGGATGTGGGCCGTCTCTCCGGCCGTCCTACACTGGCGATACCAGGGAAGCGTTACACTCATATGTAAATTAAATTGGATCTTGAGAGATCAGGATGGTATCGTGATGCAAGAGTGGAACTAAACACTAAACACCATTCTTCAAAAAGATGTTGCCTAATTTGGTGTTTCAATAAATGTAGCTAAAGTACCCCTAAAAAGGGGTGCTTTAATTTATTTATAAAAATAAAGAAATAAAATGATTATCTTTTTTTTTTTTGCCTGTTAACGTTACAATTAGCAAATTTATGCAAAGGTGATTATTTCGGGGGAGAGCCGAAGTTACTTCCGCGTTACCTTATTTTGGAAAAAATATGTACGGTCGTCAACATCGAGAATACAATTATCTTTACATCCCATTTGAATTATGACACGAAGTACACACGATGTGTTTATTTAAAAGATAATTGTTCAAGTCAAGAACGATGCAGTTTGTTGTGAAACAATAAAGTAATCTTTAGTTTTGTGTGTAACCGCTCAGGGAACTACAGCTTTCATCTCGCACAACACACATCACCAAAACAACGCTCTCTTCGGCTTGAGGATTGAGGTGCGAAAACGTCATGACAATTACACGACACAGGGTTTGTAGTATTGCTAATTACATATTTTCACAGTCTTATACTTCAACAAATGCACGACAAACTGAGACTTTCTTAACTCGAAGAATTTTCTTTTAAATAGTGAAACATCATATGTGTACTTCGTGTCACCAAGCAAACGGGATCTAAAAATAATTGTATTCTCGCCGTTGACTACCATACATATTTTTTCCAAACTAAGGTCCCATAACGCGAAGGTGACTTCAGCTATCTATACAGAATGCTTGAGAGTTGAGACCCATATTGCATTATTCCATTATGTTATATATACAAGTCCGCCCAGAATTTAGTTTTTTGCTTTAGAGACATTTCTGAAATTGGTGCATAAAAGCAAAACATTTGTGCATAGGAATTTACCAGAATGGTGAATTCTGCTCACTCAGTTTGCTGTAGCCTAATGTGGCTCCAGTCACGGAGGGTTTGTTCATTTATACATACAGTCTATGACTGCAACCCTGCCATATTACCCCCCCTCCCCCCCTGGGTATTTTTCAATTGACTGTGCCTGTGACACAGACTAACCACGTCCTCCATTGACATTATCGGACACCAAGACCATTAGATTATACTGCCCCCTTCTGGTAGTCCAACACCCAGACCACTATACTGCCCCCTACTGGTAGTCCAACACCCAGCCCACTAAACTATACTGCCCCCTGCTGGTAGTCTAACACCCAGACCATTAGACTATACTGCCCCCTACTGGTAGTCCAACACCCAGACCACTAGACTATACTGCCCCCTACTGGTAGTCCAACACCCAGACCACTAAATTATACTGCCCCCTACTGGTAGTCCAACACCCAGCTCACTAGACTATCCTTCTTCGATAACAAACCCTCTTTCAAAGTCACAGACTTTTTTTCTTCAAGGTCAACCGGGTCTACTCCGCACAAAGCAGTGCTGGTTATTAATTTCTTATCCATGCAGTACACAGGTATGGTATTGTAACCAACATGGGACGAACCTGGAGAGTTTTCCTGGTCGACGCTAACTTTAGCTTCTGTCGCATCCTTGAGGTGTCGGAGAGTGAGGTTTATTTTTTTTAACGTAACTTACTGCACATAACTACTTGCTGGACACCGTTACAGAAGCATTTGTATGTTTTCCATGAATTTGTAATGTATGTCTGTATGTATGCCTGTATGTCTTTATTGAAGACAGGATTATTCATATTTTTACAAAAACTAGAAAGAGCATGGTTTGCAACTGTTTATTTTTAAGAAAACATACAAAGGCAGACTGGCAACATTTTAAGATTTACATTAAACTCAGATTTTTATAAATACAGTATGTGAAACTACAGACTATATTGCTGTGGGCCATCCAAATGTGTTACCTTTATGTATCCACTGCAGCCAAGCTAAAAGGTGACTAGCAAGCTAACATCACCATTCAATATATTAATCTCTTTCCCAAAGGAACTGGTGCATTGACCAAACATATTCAAAAAATGAAAATCCTACTCGCTCAAGAGAAGACATGAGGAACAGCTTCTTGGGGGGAGTCTTTCATCTACTTCTGGGAGACAAGATTTATGTCACATTTGACTCCAAATTAACAACATTATTCCATCCTGCTGACAATTTCATGGGGGCCTTTATGATTTAGATTTATGTTGGTTAATATTTTTCAGGAAATATTGTTTAAGATCTATGAAATCCTGCATGTACACACATATATTCGAAAATGCAACATTTTTTTTCTTTATGAAAGTGTCTGATATTCAGGCTTATTTATATCTAAGCTACTATTACTCCTTTTTTTGTTTTGTTTGTAAATTATATTTAATTTGAAATAAACTGTAATTAGTTCATTGGTGCCAGTAGCCTATACTCATTCTTTCCTTATACCTCAGACACAACCAAATGGTAACTCAGTAGTCTGTCTGTAGCGGATGCGGAGCTTTGCATATCTGCTGTGCACATACACTTTGCTACGCACAAATACACGATGTGTAGGATGTGGTTTTGGCAGGGATGCAACAGGGAAAAGACAAGACGTGTGTATATCTAACACTGGGTTGTGCTGACTCATCTTCTTGGTGTTCTCACCCAGACGTTGCACCGGCGTCAACAGGAAAGTAATATATCGCAACTGGAGATGTATTAGACAATTAGTTTGGTCTGCTCTGATATCTCAACCACTTTGCACACAGTCTGTTTATGGTGAAAGTTAGAAATCGGTGTAAGCATAATTCATGCCAAACACATTTCCAATTACTGTAGCATAAGTTCACCATTTCAGTGCTAATAATGCGGTCAAATCTACTAGAGTGTGATTCGATATGATTCACCAACAAGAGAACTAGATGAAGGGTAAAAATATCGCAACATTTCCTATTGCAAAGCAATGCACTACTTTCAGTATCCACAATACCCACAAAGCCCAACAGTGTTGAGCAAATCCATACTACTATGTAATATGCAAACAAGTTGCAACGTGACTTTATGCCAGCTGCCAAGACATGAAGGTACGGTAGGAAGGTATGGTAGACTTTACAATGTAGGACTTGATCAATGCTTCAAATGGAAACTCCTTGATTTTTTAATTCTGGATTTTTTTTGGGTGAAACCTTTGTGGGTGAAAAAAGCATCATTAACATACGATGTGTTGTTGCATTGGCATGTGTTCCTATGTGCTCCTATCTGCTGGAACCAGAACAAAAATCTCTGGCAATACCTGTGCAACCAAATTATTAAAAACCACACAGAGCAGGCTACAGTATATAGACATAGCCCTCTCAGACAAAATGGTACGAAACATTACAAAAATGGTACATTTGTGAACATTTTAATATGAAGTGCAAACATCTACCCTCAAAGGTACAAGCATATTCATATTAGGTTCTAATAAGCACCTTTTACAAGCACAAACCCATAGCTGTTGTACCTTTAGGGTACCTCCCCAGTGACACATTTATACCTTTATTTTATTCAGAGAGTGCTACTCCTAGCTCACCCTACAACCTACAACGAATGCATCGCAAAAAAAAACATTTTGTGTTATTTTTGTTCTTTGGACAGGACAGTATAGAGAGACCGGAAGCGAGTGGGAGAGAGATATCAGGGAAGGATCGGGAAATTACCTCAGGCCAGATTTGAAACCAGACCCATATGGTCACAGAGCTACCGCTTGTGCTACAGCTCCAGCCTAAAGATTGTTTGCTGCTATATTAATGTTTAAAATATCATATAGACAGCTTTTAAACTATTTGGAACATTAAAGAGAACACTTCTAGCTTCAGTTTAGGGTCAGGTGTCTTGCTCAAGGACTCCTCGACACTTGGTGAGGGTCAGCAGGGTTCAAACCAGTGAGTTCTTGATCACCTCGCCCCGCTCTACCACTGCGCCACTTGCCACCCCCTGGTGGATGGATAAAGTGCTGCGTCAATTGCGTTAATATTTGTTTTTCAAGTTATACATTTCAAATTAATCGCACAGATTAATGCGTTTAGGCTCCCGGCCCTAGTTACAATACATTTAAAACATGCTTGTGCTCCTTAAAGCGCAGAGTTCACGAGTTGTGACGTGTTTCTAGACTTTTTTCAGAAAATGGCAGAAGCAATGGATATGACAGCTGATACGTAGGCTACCGGTACAGTACACATAGGCTATTATTTGACATAATATAGTGGCTGGCAGTAAAATAGAAGTTATATATAATATGTCACCCTTTTGGTTTCGCCTCTTGTTCCTCCATATGTTGTTGAAATACAAAATACTGGTAAGTCAGATCTAGAAAATAAGCGTAAAGAACTGCAAGTACTTCGGGGTCCATGTCACCGTTGCCTAGTAACGGTCTCCACGCGATTTAAACGCAAGGCTTCAGTGTACACCAGTTTGCATGTCGTCGTCACGAGCTCACAAGCTCCATTTGAACGCAGCAAAAGTCACAAGTCCAACTGGGGAGCTGTCCATAAAAACGGTTTGAAATGGGCAGGCACTTTAAAAAAATACTTGGCAGTTGATTGGGTGAACCATCTGTCTGTCATTGTTGTTTAAGTTGTTTTCTAGTCGCTTTCCTTGTCGTTACACCTAAGCCACGCCCGTAGATATCAGCACGACGCTGATTGGTCAGATACATGGTTACTTGGCCTCAGGAAGGTCTAACAAGGCTTCAGTTTGACTAACTATAGTACCTAACGTACACGAGTGTGTAACTTCATCAAACGTATCTCTAAAAAAAGCCACAAAAAAGCCTGGTGCCTCTCATATTTGCTCTATTGCAGTGTGACACTCAGTCACAAAGAAGCGGTTTAAGCGACATTGGGTGGTTTTATAGGCAGGGCAGGGCTTTCACGTAAGTTATGACATCATAGTGCAAAAGTACCTCCACCCTGAAGATCACCATCAAGCCCAGGTACAGATAGAAATATACTGAGGTAAAAATATCACAATTCCAGTGGGATTTATTTGTCACTGATTTCTGAGGTTTATAATATACCTTTATAACCCTTAAAAACAAAGTAAGGGGTACTCAGAGGTACTGCAGGGGATTTTGTAAAGAATAATAGTAGCCAATTATATATTTTCTACTTGTATTTAGGCTTAACATTGAGGTACTTTTATGATTAAATCCTATATTTATGTATTTTTTATCTTGATGTCTGGTAGCCTAAAGAGTTAATTGGACCTGGAAAATAATTGAAAGAGGAGATTTAATGCCACAAAGAGCAATAAACAATCTTTGTTTCACACTAAAGTGAATTAACCTTACATGCCAGAGGAATTGTTGTCACAAGTCCATCTGGGGAGCCGTACAATGAAACTGTGAATGGCTGTACTTTCATAAAAATACAGTTGATTGGATGAACCATCTGGTTGTTTTCGCACCATGGTCGGCACACCTAAACCACGGCCGTATATCTATAAATACGCTGATTGGAAAGTTCAGTTGCTACTCGGACACATTCAAAATGAGTCCAAGGATTTCCCGACTGATTCTCATGGCAAAATTAAACTGAAGCTGAACAGCTGAACAGCGCTATTCACTTTTAGCCTTGCAATATCACCCTGAATTCGCGAGGATGAATAGCAGTGTGAAGTGAATACCACTGTTTCATGATTATGAATTGTAACATGCTGCTGCATGACTACTCTGCAGAATCTGGGTATATCAGGTTCACAAGCAATAAAAGGACACTTTGTGTTCGACAAGACATCCAGCAGAATATATATGGACTGTGGTCTTGCAGGTATTGCGGTGTTGTGAGGAGCAAACAAACTAGCCGACAGGGTGAGATAGCAGAAAAGCAGGAAGCACTTGGGGTGATAAAGATGTGACGATGTGGCAGACAGATAGGGATGTGGCGGTGTGTCAGGTGGGAATGTTGACAACAGCATGAGTGGCGTGTAAACAAAGAGGCCGCAGATGATAATCGGATTGGAGAACCTGACCTCAAACAAAAAAGGTTATTTCCTGTTTTGAGCGGAGATGCATGTGAACCTCTGCTTGTTATCGAACAACAAACAACAACCTATCCACAACCACATTTATCTGCTCTACAGTAAGCATCTTCATCTGCCTCCCTGTTGATGAGGGGGTGTTGGTTTTATGTACAGACACCTTTTATGTACGGACACCCCGCTGGGGAGGTGTACAGCAGGTAATAGGATTCTGATATTTTCTATAAAAAATATCAGGATGAGTGCATTGCTTTGCAACAGGAAATGCTGCGATATCTTTACCCTTCATCTAGTTTTCTTCAGAAATGTCAGCAATCAAATCGAAGACACCCACACACACACACACACATTCCATTAGCCCCAAAATTATGAACTCATGCCAATATTTCCTATAGGATCCTGATTTTATCACAGACACATTTTGTGACTGCAGGGGATGTCCTGCAGTCAAAAGCCTATAGGTTTGATCCCAGACATGAACTCACCTTTACAACTACTATACTACAACAACTCTTTAGATAACGGTCTGATTTCAGTGACTGTTGTAATAAATTTAACAAGTCACTGCCCACCCAGCCCCGACTTACACGTAGCTGTGTTGACGTGAGGCTGCAACTGCTTTACTGCTAGTACCAGGCTACTCAAACGCGGTTTGAACATAGTTTTATGGGTTTTGGAACACGTGGTTTATGTTCAGCAGTGTTTTCAAGGTGTTTATATTGTGCATTAATACTGCCTTGCCATCCAGACTACAGTAAAGGATAGGGGAGGCAGAATGTAGTTCATTGTGGTTCGTGTCAACCACATAAACACATCAGCAGCTAGTCACACAGCCCTGTGAAGGAGCAGGGATGGTACGTTTTGATAACCAGCCATGTATCTACTAAGCACATTATTTCATTAATTAATGTTAAATTATACCATAGCACAACATCGCAGCCATCCTTGCCTGCTAAACAGCCATGTACCCATAAGCGCATATTAATAGGGCTGTCGCGATAACCGCAATATTGCAATTCCACGGTGTTCATAACCCAAATGCGGGCGATGGCAAGCAACCGCCATTATCGCAATATTTTATTTTTTATTTTTCTTCATGAGCCTAGCCCATCAAATATGACGTTTCATTTAGGGAATGTGAGATATTGAAGTGCACATTTCTCCCAGCCCCGTTGTAGTCGGTTGTAGCCTTTGGCAATGTATGTATTTACAGCACTCTGACGTTACGAATGACCGCACTTAACTACAGTTTTGACGTAATCTGTTCTACCGTAGCAGCATGCCTGCAGCTAGCGCACCGCTATATCCACGGCGATAATACCGCATACTATTAAACCAAACTAAATCACCACATGGAAAATTATTTAACCGCGACAGCCCTACATATTAATGAATGAATGAAGGGTTACATGAAACCGCAGCCGTTCTTGCCACTACGGTAGGCTACAGAGTTATGATAGATAGGTGGCTAGCTGCTAGCAACAACACAAAGTCATATTCTGTAAAGTTAAACAAAGACGTAGTCTATCTTTGTTATTATCACGGGCATAAAGTTAAATGTTTTGCATGATATGAAGTATTATTACTTGCGGTACTAAAAACGGCAATCCGTTTCCGGCAGGGAATACAATATCGTAATGACTTTGCTTGTCTTACATTATTTAACATTATTTAAGCAGCCTATTTCAAATCTGTTTACTGTTACTGAACAATAGTCTATATTAATCTAATGTAGTTATTGATGTGCACAGTGCATCACTTTTGATAATATGCTTGTCCTGCAGACTCGAGTTGTGTTTATGCTACGTTAGCTTACCAGTTACTGTAACAAAAAATAGATTTACACATTTGGTCACCTCACCTTTCATGGCAAATACAGACCAGGTAGCTAAAGGTCCACGTTGAAAGGCCAAGCACTTGTCCGTGTCACATCAACATTGCTAATGCCAAAAACTAGAAATACTTGTTTATTATGGAATTGGTCCTTTAAATGGTCCTATTTCTACAACCCTTCTTTAGCTTATATTGTGTTTGTCAAATCAGCTCCTATTAACTACCATACTAAAACTATGATTAGCTCCCATTGACTGCCATGCTAAAGCATCGTTCAGCATTAACTGCCATACTAAAGATGTGATCATCTCCCACGGACCGCCATTACTTGGTTTACTGTCTTCTTGCTTACTTTCAATGCTAAGTAAAAATTAAATGTATTTATATAGCATCTTTCACGAACAAAAAATTGTTTAAAGTGCTTTACAATAAAACAGAATAAGTAAACAACAAACTACACATTATAAGGTAACAATAGCATTTTTCAAGACAGCACCACTATATTACTAATGAAAATATTGCCCAAAAAATGAGTTTCTTTGTGCTTTATTTTTTTACATATATTTGTATAAGTGTCCACATAATCCATAGCTCATAAATTTAAAGAGGGAGAGTTCTTGAGCATGAGAGCCACTGTGCCAAAAGCACAGTAACCTCTCATTTTTAAAATGACTTCTTGGAACAGTTCAAGTCTTGGCCGGAAAACCTCACAGACAGACAGACTACTGGTGTATGCGTGTATAACACGTCCATTGTGGTGTTATAATATTTGCTCTACTTTCTGTTTTAGTCCACTACAGCCAGGGTACTTTCACATTGCTGTTCATTTCAGTAACAGACATGTAGGTCATTCAGCAGATGTTAGATGCCGGTGACTACGTATACAGTTAGAAGTGTCACAAGGAAGGAGCAGCTACTCAAAGGTGGCTAGATAAGCTTGCTCGAGGAGGCTTACCGGGAGGTCAGCACCAGGGTTTGAACCCACAACCTTTGTCTGGAAGTTAGTCAAACAAACAGACGGCCACTAGTAATTTCAATAAAAATTATATTCATAATATTGCTAAACATGTTAAAATAAATCATGTAAATCAATTTATACATTTTTTTTTCACTTAAAAATAACTCCTTCCAAGCTTGGTTGTACTGCGTTTCGCTTCCATTCAAACTCAAGCACGTTTGAATCCACGCCAGAGGTCTTCAGCATGGGGTCCGGGACCCCTAGGGGTCCTCAGAGGTACTGCATGGGGTCCTCCAAATTATTTCATCCCAAACTCTTCTTCCAAAAATGTAAATGTCAGAAATACACATTAACATAAATACATCCTATGCTATAACTGTATAATAATAATAATAATATATATTTTATTATTGTTATTATTATTATTATTATTATTATTATTTTTGTAATTACTTAGTTAGCTGTCTACATTTAGCACTATAGACCACCTACACTTTTTTTTTGGCCGGGCAACTAAATAGTGATAGTGCCGTGTTTCGATCCACCAAAAAAAAAAAAAAACGTCTGATCTATGCGATTGGATGAAGCAAGTGGCCCCATGGAGCCCCCGCGTATGTGAATGTGGTGCAGAAACGCTTGTCTGGGTCACTCTGTGTGTTTGAGTTTCCTACAAATATCCTATGGATTTACAACTGATCACCCAGAACCAATTGGTCATTTCACCTGCCTCAGTTTTAACCGAGCTTGTCAAAGTTCTGTAATATGTAGCCAAGAAAATTGACTACACACCCATGGTATTACCTTTTCCCTATCAAATGTGTGTGTGTGTGTGTGTGTGTCTGTCTGTGTGTGTGCGTGGGAAGGGGGGGATGGGGGGGCGGTGGGTGTGTGTGTGTAATAGTACCATGACACACACACACAACCATAAGTTTTGATTACATCAAGAATATTCATCCCTAAAAAATGTTTCTCCATGTTTATAAATAAAGATACATTTTATATTGCATTTGAAACTAGAACATCTTTATTCAATAGCTAATAATTGTTATTTATTGCTAGAACAGAATTGTATTTGTATTTGTTTGTTATGCCACACACACAGTTCCTCTAATTCGTGCAATGTGGTCAACAAGTAAAAACAGGACGTGCTTTCACACTCTGTGACATACACATTGTGATTCAGTTCTCGGCAAAGAAAGCGATGAGGGAAGTTTCCCTTACATAAACGATCCTTATACATTCCATGCATGTAACTCTCGTTTTCACACTTTTTTGTTTTGTCACACTGGTGGAAACAAGCATGTTGGAAAACGGGTTTATTTCCATGTTTAATATGGATAACCATCACCGATGCACATTGTCCATGGGACTTACATTTTCACAAACATTTTAAAAGTAGGAACATATCTGTGTGAATTAGGTTGTTTTTTATGAAGAAATAAACAGTGCAATGTTACTTAAACCTATGTTAAACCAACTAGAAGAGCTATAGTGGCTGTAAAGTAAAACAAAAACACCCTCATCTTAAATATGGGCTTCAACAATGAGCCAAACATATTATATTGCACATCAGAAGAAAAAGAATGTAGTGGTACAAAATACATAAAAATAGCTTCACACACAAATATAAATAGAATACTGTACATAATAAATATATTATTGATGATAGTGGAACAATTCTTAAAAGAGGCCTAGATGTACATTTTACACTCCAAGACATTAATGTAAACTGCTGGTCCAAGCAGGCAGGCACAAATCGTTCAGATTTATGACATTATGGTCTATTTCATATACTGGTTAGGTGTATATACCCAGGCAATTCCCAACCTCTTCCCAACCTTGCTACAGTTTCTCAAAAGATGTTTTGGGTCATATGCGAGGAAGTGCCACAAGTGTTTATACATGGCACGTTCGCATGCTTTGACCCTGCCTCGGACAGCCGAGGATTTTGACGAGCTCGTCATGACGCGCAGACACGCCACATCTAGGTTCGTCCACCGTGAATGCGGTTTAATCCACCAAGAAGATCCCTTGAGACGAATGGTTCAGGTCGAGACTCCAATGCTCTAGTTCCCCGTGGGAGACAGTCATTTGGGCGATGAGCTGCTTGTCTGCATTTACATTGGCCACTGTCCAACACTTCTTGGTCACTTCGTTGCTCGAGGCAGGTAGATGCACACTGCAGTGAAGATGGTGGCCCAGGCTGACGGTGACCACGCCGACTTTGCACTGGAAGTCGCAGGTCAGTTTTAGATCCAAGTAAACAAAGTAGCTCCCCTCCAGCTTGGTCAGCAGCGAATGTTGTGCTGAGTTGAAGGTGAAGAGGTTTCCAATAGAATTCCCTTCGCGATAGGCGACGGGAGTCATCTTCATCGTACTATTACTCAACTTGCCTGCAGGCGAAGACAACACCATTATAATCGGCTACAATTGTGTGTGCTGAGTAAGTAAAGGACAGACAATAATGTAGTCTATATAATCGGCTTTAGCTTTAGCCAATAAATAATTGTAATAGGCTACTTTATATATATTAGATTGATAGACTTACTTTCTGTGGGCCGCAGGAATGCAAAATTCTTCTCCTATTCAAAAAACATAAGAATTGGAGGATTACATTTTATATGCATTTATAAATACGTAGCCTATGTATAAAATAATAGTACACACGGAGAAGTTGTAGATCGCCGTTAGGCTGGTTGTTTACTCACCTTGTACGCTGTTTCGCCCGCTTGTCTGTACGCTTGTGGCTTTTCAACTTTTGCCTGCAGCTCCGTAAGCATCATTATCCCCCCCGCCGTGACAGCTCCCACCACTGCAAACAGGACAACGACCGACACCACTAGGAAGACGTCTAGACATCTCCCGGCTGGTCGCTTGTGCGTCTGGAGAGATTCCACATCCATCGCTATAGGATTCCGCTAACAAATAAAATCACTTCACGGTTAAGGACGTGTGCGTCTCCAAACAAGCAATCCGTTCCCCGTTGCTTCACTTTGTTATTCCTCACGATCGTTTTTTCAGTTGGCCTCTGTTGTTTGCGTCTCGGCCGGTTTGTTGGTTGTAGTGGTGAGGCTTGGACTGACATGGCTTATATCAGACCGATGCTGCAGGTTTCAAACATGACAGGAAAAACGCGGAAGTCATGGGTTTCCCTCCCCGCTTCACTTACACCCGCCCATCGCGCAGACACGGGGTCCTCGGCGCAAAGAGTTCAGACTTTCCGTCGATCTCTGATGTTGCGTAACCACACCGAGAAGACGACTGTAGCGGAAGACGAAAGTGAGAACTTTGTCCATTCCACTTCTTGGCGTTCGTGTGCTACAGTGGACTGGTTTCCTATCAAGGAATGTGAAACGACGCCATCACGCAACCATTATATGTTGAATGCAGCCACCTACACTCACATTATCCATGATTTGAGGTTTAACTAATTTCAGGCATATTCAAGCATCCCTTTGGCACAAATAAAACATCTCAATATGTTATATTATGCTGGAATAACAACGCTATAGCGTGGAGTGGGATGTTAAATGTAGGCCTATACCTAATCCAGGGCCGGCCCCAGCTCTTTTGAGGCCCTAGGTGAGAAAAACAAAACGTTTAAGTAGCATACAAAGACATTTCGGTCATTTCAACTTTAGGCCTAATATATATATATATATATTAAAAAGGATTGTATCATATTGTTTACATTGTTCAGTACATATATATTATATCACATGTATAGCCCTTGAGGACTTTACAGTCTCAAAGGGCTGTAAAACCCATATATCACATAGAAACCAACAACACCCCTTAAACCCCCTCAATGTGAAAGCAATACCTAATAACATTGTTTAAAATATATTGAGATTCTCAGTCAAGCAGGCTCTTGAGATTGAATCCTTTAATGCTTGGCTATTCAGGATCACCCCTACTATACCATCTCTCATTTAGGGAAGGTGTACATCTGTATGTAGCTCAAATGGTACTCTTCTGAAGTGGCTATAGTTAGCTGGATATGATCAGCCTTGGTCTTCATTAGCAATGGATTGTGTTTGCAGCAAGAGCAATTGTGTGTTCCACTGTAATGACCAGGAACAAAAGGATCTACATGTAGAATACAATGTTGATTTAGTCCAACATGACATAGTGTCTTTTTCCAACATTAGGATGAACAATTGAAGAGGGTGGATGTCTTCCATCACCTGCCGTGAATTCAGCAGAGGGTCTATGTTGCGTCCCTTTGTTAGTAACAGTTGGCTCTGAATAGCTCAGCCATCCATTTAATTTAGATTAGTTATTTTAAATATATTCTATTATTGTTTTGTGTGTTACACAAGAGTGTTTTATTGTTGCTTTATTTTATATTGTTTCAATTGTTTTCTATGGAATTGTTATGATTCTGTACAGCACTTTGTAACTATGTTTTGAAAAGTGCTATAAATAAAGTTTTTTATTATTATATAATATAATATGAAATATAAAATGGCTATAGGCCACAACTATATATAAAATGGCTATAGGCCACAACTATAAAATGGCTATAGGCTATATAGGCCACAACTTTAGTGTACCTGCACCCTAAATTGTGTGTTTTCATCACTGCACTGTGATGAGACACATCAGCGCTGGTGTTAATATTGACAAAATTCCTGTTTTATTAAATCAGGATTTTATAGTTTGAAAATGGCTCTACACGTCATATCCGTTTTAAATCGCCTTTGGACATGGATGGTACACTCTGTCTGCTTGACTGCATATTTAAATTTTTCTTCAGATCTGGGGTGCAACTACACTTTAAAGGCGGAGTCAGGCTCAGAGCTGGGGTGCAGTTACACTTTAAAGGTGGAGTCAGGCTCAGAGCTGGG
>JAODTR010087402.1:0-14250 GCA_025399935.1 Amblyopsis rosae | reverse complement strand
ACTAGCCTGCTAGCAGCACACTATGACGGTCACTAGCCTGCTAGCAGCACACTATGATGGTCACTAGCCTGCTAGCAGCACACTATGACGGTCACTAGCCTGCTAGCAGCACACTATGATGTCACTAGCCTGCTAGCAGCACACTATGACGGTCACTAGCCTGCTAGCAACACACTATGATGGTCACTAGCCTGCTAGCAGCACACTATGACGGTCACTAGCCTGCTAGCAGCACACTATGATGGTCACTAGCCTGCTAGCAACACACTATGATGGTCACTAGCCTGCTAGCAGCACACTATGACGGTCACTAGCCTGCTAGCAACACACTATGACGGTCACTAGCCTGCTAGCAGCACACTATGACGGTCACTAGCCTGCTAGCAGCACTTCTATAATTAGATTTGGCAATGTTTACTGTAGGCCTACATACATAGGCTACAGTCAGGCTATGGGCAACACGGTGGCCCAGTGGATAGCACTGTGGCCTCACAGCAAGAAGGTTCCGGCCTTTCTGTGGAGTTTGCATGTTCTCCAGGTGTCTGCCTGAGTTTCCTGCAGGTGCTCTGGTTTCCCTCACTATCCAAAAAATTAAAAACATGTTTGGTTAATTCTTCAGTCAGTGCCATGTGACCAGTGACACTGGCTTAAATCAGGAGTTTGTCCCTAGGTTCTGCACAGCAGCTGCCCACTGTTCCCCGGATGGGTTAAATGCAGAAGAAAAATGTTGTTATGTGACAATGCATCTTTACTAGTCGTATTGGATCCTCCCTGCCTGAGGCTTAACTTGAACCTTGAACTTTATCACTGAACCAAAAGGAATGAGAGTGCATGGCTCTTTGTAATTTACTTAATCATCATCTCCATCCTCTCTTTTCCATCTGCAGGATGAACAGAGTGCTATGCTAATGCTAAAGCGCCACCTGATTTTGAAGCAGGCAGTGGATGACTATGCAGACTCCATCCAGAAGCTAGCGGACCGAGCTCAGGCGATGCTAGCCGACGAACACCCAGACGGGTGAGTGGTGTGGTGCAAAATGTCATCTGAGCTCCCTCCCAATGAGCCTGCCTCCATTTCTGTTGTCCTGACCAATTACGTTGAGTGATACAAGTGACAAGCGAGCCTGGCGAAGCCCTCAAACTCAACCTCAATCAATTTACTGTTTAGATTGATTGACAGTGTGATGGTGAATAATTCTTTATTCACAGTCTTATCTGGAATCATGCAGGACTCTCTGCCCCAGTGTGTTTCTTATGTTTATTGTTTCTTTTTTGTTTCCCCTTATTTTTCCTTCTTTTTTTGTGCTTTCTTTCTATTTTTCTTTTCTTTTCTTTTCTTTTCTCTGCAAATTAATATATTTTTGTTTATCTTCCCCTCCCCTCTCAATCTCTCTCTCTCTCTCTCTCTCTCTCTCTCTCTCTCCCTCTCCCCTCCTCCAGTGAGTCCATAATCAGGCGTCAGGGCCAGGTGGACAAGCAGTATGCGGGCCTGAAGGAGTTGTCGGAGGAGCGCAGGAGGAGGCTGGACCACGCCTACCACCACTTCCTGCTGAGCAGGGAGGTGGAGGAGCTGGAGCACTGGATCGCAGAGAGGGACATGGTGGCCTCCTCTCAGGAGATGGGCCAGGACCTGGACCATGTCATGGTGAGGCTGCAGAGCACGCACGCACACACACACACGCACACACAAACTATTCCAAAGTGTGCATCAAGCCTACATCCCCTCCTGAACCCCCCTCCCCCCCAGCTGCTGAGGGACAAGTTCCGGGAGTTCACGCGGGAGACGGGCGTGGTTGGCCAGGGCCGTGTGGACCTGGTGAACCAGACCATCGACGAACTGATTGAGGCGGGCCACAGCGGGGCCGCTACCATGGCAGAGTGGAAGGACGGCATCAATGAGAGCTGGGCCGACCTCCTGGAGCTCATCGACACCCGCGCACAGCTGCTCACCGCCTCATACGACCTGCTCAAGTAAGTCCGCGCCTCGTTCAGGGGAGCTCATGGGATATGCAGTCACGCTTCTCCTCGCCTACTGATAACAAACGGCTCCTCAGGTACTTCGATGACGGGAAGGAGCTCGTGGTCCAGATCCACGACAAGCAGAACGAACTGCCGGATGATGTAGGGGAGGATTTCAGCAAGGCCGAGTCCTTTCATCGCATGCACGCTGCCTTCGAGAGAGACATCACCGCTCTGGGCAAACAGGTACACAGCTGCACCCAGACAAGTGTAAACAGACAGGCTGCTAGCTTTGATCACGCACATCTGGAGGGATCAAGTTCACTGCAATATTCTGACACATTTTACGGTGTGTAGCTGTACAGTAGCTGTCTTGTGGCGTTTTCACTGTTTTTGCACTCAAACTTTCAATGCAGGCTGGATGCTCACTTTGGACACGTCAATTAATTTAAATCTATTTGGTGATTTAAATGCTTTTATTTCAAATGAATGAACAGCTGCCCACTAAATATCGCCTTCTGAAATCCGCCGATTTAAATAATGGTTTGAAAGATTTAGGGTCATATTTGAACGATCTAAGCACACAGTCTGAAGCACGAGGCACAAACTGCCTTATGACCGTGTCCGAATCCACTATTGCTATTTTAACGGCAGATAAACGGTCGGTGCGCCAGGCGCATGGTTCAAAAGGGTTGGACACTCTCTACATTATTCATAGGTGTGTTTTGGGCGTAACATACGATAAACCAATCCGAGTGCCATCTCCCACTCTGACCAGACTATCAGACCCAACATAATAGCTAACCATCTAGGGCAGACCATCTGGGCAACAGCTGGATTTCACCAAGATCCCTAATATATGTTGACACTAAAATATGTAGTATCCTAGAGAGAAAGTTTTATACTCCAGGTATATCCAATCAAATGTCACATGATCAGATTTGATCAATCAATCAATCAATCTTTATTTATATAGCACTTTTCATACAAATTCATGTAACACAAAGTGCTTCACACAACGTCATTAAAAACAATACAAAATGAGTAAAAACAATACAATATATAAAAAATTAAGTAATACCACTACTCATGTTACACTCATCATCCCAACCCTCCAATCACAAACAAACATCGGGAGTCCCATTCCCACCATCCCCATCCATTGTGCGGTCTGTGTCTAGGTCCAACAGTTCCAGGACATGGCTGCACGCCTCCACGCCCAGTACGCAGGGGAGCAGGCCTCTGCCATCCAGGCCATGGAGAAGGAGGTGGTAGAGGCCTGGAAGGGTCTGCTGGCTGCCTGTGACGGCCGCAGGGCTCGACTGGTGGACACGGCCGAGAAGTTCCGCTTCTTCGCCATGGTGCGAGACCTGCTGTCCTCGATGGAGAGCATAATTCAGCAGATAGAGACCCAGGAAAAGCCCAGGTGCGGAACACTATCCTAAAATAATACATAGAACCCTATTAGATAATTGGTTAAGGAGCAGGTAGAGTTTGTCATCAAGCTGTTTGGCTGGGTGTTGACCACATTAACATATATCCTGTCCATTACACTAACGTGTGTTAATCTTTGGTTAGGGATGTATCATCCGTGGAGCTCCTGCAGAAATACCACCAGGGCATCCGCTCAGAAATCGAGACCAGGGAAGCCAAGTTCAACAACTGTGTCGACCTAGGCCGGGCCCTCCTGACCAGAAAGCATAGAGACTCTGCTGAGGTGGGGCCTCCACAGCACAGCACAGCAAATGTTTTCTTGCCATTTAAAATAAATTGAATTACGTCTCTGGGACTGACGGCTGTTCACCTGGCACAGTGGAACTAGCAGGATTACACGGAAACATATTAATTCATTGTGCATTCATCAGGGAAAGAAAAAATTGAAGTGTAATTAGGAGTGGAAAAGTGAATCAAACAAAGCTAAATTAAGCATTGACCCAGGTCTGCGTTTAGCGTGTAGCTAATTACTTCACAGTAGTAATTCATAAAGGATGTAAGCACCATGTCTAGGGACAGTTATGTAATAACATTCTTCTGTTCCAGATCAAAGAGAAGCTGCTTCAGCTGATTGAGAAGAGGAAGGAGATGATGTATAAGTGGGACGACCGATGGGACTGGCTTAGGCTCTGTGAGCTATGATTTATATACTTTTTAAAAACAACATTCACGCGTCAGTTAACCTTAAATATCAGTCCGTGCGTTTTTCCTGTGACCCCATTTCCATAAATAATGATTCTTCAAGGTCACAATATTAAATTAAATGCTGGTGCTGTTATGTGAGCATGAAAGACATTCAACCCTTGACTCCCATGAGTAATTTTTATTGCACGCAATTAAAAAAAAATACCCTCACTTAACACTAGAATATGTTAGCTTTAGTTAATGATGGATTTTTGATGTAGCTCCTGTCAATACCTTCTCAGTACTGAATAAATAATTGAATCATTCATCTTAAATAGTAATCTCTTTAAATACATTATGCAATGTAGCAGTGTAATGAAAATCCTTCATATGGGTTAGTACTTACCACCAGTACTGCTTTAATATCAGAACAGTGTTCTTAATGTAGTAAGTAATCTTACTATAACATAATGATAGCTAATTCATTCAGATGAGTTCTAAGTAAACATACATACTTTTAGACTTGTAATGTTTTTTGTTTACGCCTATTGTAAAATATACTGTATATTTTAAATATTTTTCTAATGTTCTTTAATTGAATTGCTTGCGACCCTGCGAGCACTTTTGGAGGTCAGAGGTCAATCAGTCTGAGAAGCAGTGTGTGACATCAACATCTGTCTTGGCTCTCTCCAGTGCTGGAAGTGTGCCAGTTTGCACGGGACGCCTCCGTAGCCGAGGCGTGGCTGATAGCCCAGGAGCCCTACGTGGCCAGCAAGGACATGGGCCACACCGTGGATGAGGTGGAGAAGCTCCTCAAGAGGCACGAAGCCTTCGAGAAGTCCACTGCAACCTGGGAGGAGCGGTTCTCTGCACTAGAACGCCTCACTACCGTACGTAGCGCAGCGCTAATAAACTAGCCATGTAAACTGATTACAATTCCATTCTACTTGATTAATATGATTACAATAATCTGGTTGCAAATGTGAGTAGGCCCAAATATGTCTTAGTTTGGGTGATTGTCTGATTACACTGCAGGAAATGTGATTCAATTAAGTTAAAGCAGTCGTATTATGTTTGGTAATTGGAGCAGTGCGATGGGTTATGTTAATGATTACATGCTGAATTTGGGTCACAGTTGGAGTTGTTGGAGCTCAGAAAGCAGCAGCAGGAAATTGAGCAGTACAGAAAAGACGAGCTACGCTCTGAAAAGGACAGCAGGTAGGACAGCACAGGACAACGCACGCCCCCACACACACACACACACACCCACACAGTTGGTTGGCTACTGCTAAGAGTGTCCTCTGCCACCAGGAGAGAAGACACTGGTTTTGTGGAAGACTCTTCACAGCTATACACCATTGAGGAACAAACCTTGGTTAGTAACCAGTTGAACGATGAATTATGTCTTTGGCACTATTTAGGAGAGGAGAATGTTGAGTGATTATTTGTATGTCATCATCGCACATAAAATCGTTGGCTCTAGTTCGTAACAGAATGTACCCTCGAACAAATAATAATTTTAGCAAGCATTTTTAAATGTCATAGCAAACAGTAGCACAAGGACACTACACAGTCATTTACAAGTACATGTATTTACAAGTACTTGCTTTCAATCTCATTATCTGCCTTTCCGTCTGTCTTTCTCGTCCGTCTGTCTCAGTCTGGCTCTGGTGCGGTGGAGCCCAGTTCAGGGCTGTTGGAGGGGACTGTGGGTGACTCCACAGTGCCCCTATTGTCAGAGCTGAGAGAGAGCGGCTCCCTGGAGCTGGACCCGTCTGTGTCAGTACAGATGCCCAGGGAAACAGAGAGAGCTGCCACCCTGCCCACAGAACCTGCCAGGATGCCAGCGGTACTGCAGGAGGGAATGCTGGGCCGCAAACATGACATGGAAAGCTCAGGGAAGAAGGCCTCAAACAGGTAGGCATTTAACTATGTTAACTAATTATTAATTAACCTGTTAATGTGCAGTATGCCTGCGTGGTTACTACATACAGTGAAAAATAATACTATAGCGCACTAATAGAACTTGTATATATTTTTTAGTTGATCTGTTTTATATCTATTTTTTTTTCTTTACATGAACGGTACCTGTCATTTCTCATTACTTATTGCAGAGACACTTGTCGCTCTCTGTGAATACTGCATTCACTTTTTTGATGTTGCATCTATTTTTATTTTTGCTTAAATCAAATCGATGTTGCATTATTACTTTGTCTTGGCAACCTACATTGATCTACAGTATATGGTTCCCTGCTCATCCCCTCTCCTCATTTCCCAGGTCATGGAACAACTTGTACTGTGTGCTAAGGCCTGGCCAGCTCTCTGCCTATAAGGATGCCAAGAGCTATGGTCATGCTGTGACTTTCCATGGAGAGGACCCTTTGCCACTTACCAATGCCAGCTGGGAGATCCTCGCCAATTACAAGAAAAAGAAGCACGTCTTCAAACTGCAGTGAGGATTCTATTCATTCAGTTTGCCCTAAATATCATTTGAATAATTACACAATCATAGGCCCAATTAGTAATTTCTGTGTTGTGCACCCTGGGAAATAATTATTTCAAAAGCTAACTCTTATTACGGTTATTTACATATGAAAGAAAGAATCGGAATACACCAGACTGTAGAGTGTAATATATTTGTTATGTTGTGCTGAACATTAAGTTTCGGTGTATATTTGTAGGAGGATTTTGTTATTTGTACCCATACCTGAGACTCCTTTCTCTTCCGTGTGTTTTGGCAGCTACAGTCTGATTTATTTGATTTGTTTTAGCTGTTGGTGTATGCAAGTGCATGGCAACAGGGACCTTAGCTAACTGGAAATATTACATGCAAACCTTCCATTCTCTTTCTGTTAGTTATTGCTGTAGAATAATATGTAATTAAGTGGTTTGGAAGGATTACATTTAGTTTAAGCAATTTTGCTTTCTTTTGGACTTTTGGCATGAATATGCTAAGAGAGTTTTGACAACAATTTCAGTCAGAAACACCAAACATGTTCAAGTGTTAGAGGTAGATTCAATGTCATATGATTAAAGTAACTTATTCAATTCTTCATCTTAATTGATTAATGACCATTTTTTCACAGTACTTAAACTTAAGTATAAAACAAGCAACTATGCTTGCTCATTTCCCTCTTTGTTACCTCTGTCTTGTTACAGTCTTGTGGATGGGAATGAATATTTATTCCAGTGCAAAAATGAGGTGAGGCTTATCAGCTATGCTTACCACCAAGACTTTCAAAAATAATAAATTTGCAGTGTGGATTTATATATTAAAATGTTCATAGTCGATTCAATGTTATTACTATTATTATTGCAATCTAAACTTTAAAAAAAAGATAGGTAAACAAAGCATAGCCTACAATTAAGTGGATTTTCTTAGGTAAATCATTGTTTTTGTGTTTATTACATTCAGGAGGATCTCCAGCATTGGACCCAGGCCATTGAGAAGGCTGTTCAGTCCCAGCTAACAGATCAGGCAGGGTCCTCAGAGGCCAAAGCCTACAGCTTGCCTCCTTCCTTAACCTCCACAACCCCCCCTGAGCCCAGCTCTGCCAAAAAGGACAAGGAGAAGAAGTTTGGCCGCTTTGCCAAGAAGAAGTGAAAGGAAAGAAATTAGGCGTTGTTACCTAGGTAACTGGTTTCCATGCATGCCTCCGTTGTGGCTCCACTATATGCAAATCTTAATTCCAACAAAATACTACTACACCAACTGATTTCATTAATTTATTCTTGCCTCTCTATTTGGAGGCTCTGTAAGTATTGATAGCAGCTGGTGTATTTTTGAGTTGGAACTACCTGCACTTGGGTTGGGATGACATACATATACGAACCATTAATCTAGGAAGTATTTGTGTAGAATCAGACAGAGCAAGCTTTTTATCATTATATATTTTATATTAATTTGTGAGATTTAGGTAGGTAATATTATAGATTAGATTAGACCCATCACTATGTTGCCTGTATTTAAGCCATTCTACTTTTTGGGGTTTTGTTTTATTTTAATGTTTTAATTTAATAAATGCCAAATTCAAAGCATTAAATAATAGCACAGGAATGCTCTTTTCACACTCAACCAAAGAATGTTTGTAATACTTTTCTTGCTTTGACCTTTGTTGGAAAATGTACTTTTAGTCTGGCACGCTTTGATATGCTATGTAAGATAATTAGGACTGCAGCGAGTCAGTGTGACTCGGGAGTATTTGACTCCTGTGAGCACCTTTTAATAATCTGCCTTATGAAATGGTTGTAAACTGTAATACTGTGCTGTTTGAGTTTGGAGCACAAATGCTACTGATGAAAATGGGAGGTTTTTAAGATGGCCATATTCAGCATTGTAAATGCTGTGCAAGGACTGTGGTTAGTGAGCAATGTACGTAACACGCCAAGGACAATTACAGTTGGTTGCAAACAAAACAACAAAAGCTATAGGCACTGTGAAGGTAATGGCTGTTGATAATTGATAACATAGCAGTAGTGCTACACCAAAATCAAACAGTCAGTATTGATATACAGGTCCAATCTTGGTATATTTTTTAACATCAACAACATTTATGTGAACTACAGTATATATATCCAACACTTGTGTATTGAACCCAACATATATTTATAATTGCACGAGTTGCTATGATTAATGTCAGTTTAATATGGTGCTATGGTAATATTAACTTTCAACAATGTTATTGGCTTGTAGTTATTGCCTTGTAGTTAGCGGCAAAAAATTATTTACCTGTACTAGTTATAATTTGGCATTAAGCTATTTAAAACTTACCTCAATTCCTCAACAAATGCATAATTATTGTGTAGCACCAGGTGTTCTTATTGCTATCGAAAGTAAATATCGTGGGTCTTTATAAATAGTTTTCTAGAAGCCAAACCACATGGTAGGACCAGGTTTATTATTCACACACAGTAGCCATATGGAAATGTAACAATATGTAGTTTCGTTGAATGTAAGGGAGGGGAGTTTGATGAATAGGGTCAAGAATGTGAAAGGGTATTTATTGACTCAAGGATTAGAAAGCCATTATTAGTTATTTCAAATAGAATATATACAAAACAGGGAATATACATTATTTACAATATACAGTATAACCGTATGATTCGTTCATTAGGTAGTCACATACATATATGTATGGTTGTAACAGTATTCAAACCCCACACTGCCTTTCTGCCTTGAAATGGGTTCTGTTGTGACCTCATCTAACAGAAGTGGTATATAAACACAAGAGCAAGACTGTTTTCCATTCAATTGTTTAGCGTTAAGATCATTGATCATATCTGTCCAGATCAGTAGTATACAAACATTTCAAACCCTGGCCCAAGTGATTCATAGTGTTCTGTGTGCAACCCAACCTTGAGCACATACCGGGGCCCACAAGCTATGAAGCACTCATTTTATCAGTATTAAATAGAATGAATATATAATGCACACATGCATCTATAGATAATGTATTGTACATATTAACATAAAAAAAACAACCCAAACTCCACCTCTAGGCTATAGCAAAGCCTGGTTATAATGAAACTACATCAAAAATACATTTTTCAGAAAACTGAAATCATTACAACCCCTCACAAGCATTATCTTAACCCCACTTAAAAGCCTGTGGAGATGATTGTAGGGGTGTCTACATATACACAACACAACTCCTTGGTATAGATGTGACTTTGGCACGGTTGCGCATGATTTATTGTATCAAACATCAGATCTGTGCCTGTTATGCAATGCATTAAGGGTGTATCTTAACTTGACACTGCCTGCCTTCTCACCTCAGTCCACTTCCCTAAGTGTTGCGTTCATTCCCTCCAGCCATTTCTGTTCAGTGGTTTTTAATCAGCATTTTCTACTCTTATTAGCCATGTAAAATATACAAAATGTTGACTGGAAATGTCATACATTTTGAGAATTAACTTGAAAATAAAACTTGTTAAACCTATATGCTTTGTGTGGGATTTGTTGTCCTTCTGTAAAACCCTGGTCCTGGAGGTCCACTGCCCTGCATGTTGTAGATGTCTCCCTGCTCAAACACACCTGATTCACATGAATGTGTTGTTATCAGGCTTCTAAAACAAACCATGCAGGCCAGTGGACCCGTAGGATCAGGGTTGAAATGATGCAGTAGGCATTTTCTATCTTCTGAATTTTTTATTTTATATATGTATTGAATATAAATATATTGTATTAAACAAGGTAAGAATACATGCAACGGCAATCTCCTGGTTATAACCAGTTAATGACAACATATAAATCATACAGGTGTGAAATAATAGGCCTCTTTAATATATTGAACAATTATTACAGCTTACAAGCTAATATCAGATGACACAAATTAGGCTAAATGGTTGTATTTACATTGCAAAGGCAGTTGGCTGTTGAAAAACACAACAAACCGCCTCTTAAGACAGAAGCAGCCCCAAGCAAGTCTAATTAGGTCATAACAGACAAACAACATTGGCTGAAAATTATCACTCGGGGCATTACAGGGTCCTGAACAACAATTTATTTTCTTTACACACTCAATAGGTGCTTGCCTGTAGCAGAACATACAAATGAGTAGTTTTCCTCAAAATAAATGAGTTAGAAGATGTGTACAAGCAGCCCGATAGTTTCAGCATATCGTGTAGCCTCATCAACAGCCAAATCACAGCAGGCAATACATAACCAGCCAGGACTTGATTCGCTAAATTTACTATCAAACAACACATTTACATTATGTATTTATGCATCAAGCCGCCAGCATTTTCTTTGCCAGGTCGCCACAAATCAAGCACGCTTTCCATCATCAGACAGAAGCATTTTAATTTATCCCTGCGATGAAAAGTTGCTGCAAGCAGAGGACATGCAGGAAGAAGCAGTTCTAGTTACAACGGTTGTTACAACACAACCGTCTACATCACCCGCAAAAGGCTCCTACACACTCTTTCATAGCCACACTTTATTCTTAATAAGGATTATTTTTATGCCAAATTAGAGTAAAATGTTACATTCATTAAATGACGCTGCCACTTAACATTTACCCATAAGTTTGTGGAATTGCATAGGAACCCTGTAGTAAAACCTTCCCTGAATAGTTAACCTCCACTAAACACCAGAATGATGTTATAAACTGCCTACAAATAAACAGCCTTAAGTATACCAAACATAACAAAAAGAAAACATGGTTAAAATATTTCACTTTAGGTAAACCCTCAATAATGCTATACATTCTTTACATGAATATACAGCTACACAAAGGCATTCATGATATAATAACTTATTTGTTTGATTAACCTTTTCTCAAAACATACTACTAAACTGTCTTCAAAAAATGATTAAAGCCTCTGCTTTACGTATGTCTCACAATTAGAACTGTTGTACAATTTAGAACCAACATGCAATATTGAGATTAGTAACCTAAAAAAAAATCTGCTTCCTAGGCCTAATTGACAATGTAAGTCAATTAAAGTAGAACACATTCATCAACTAGCATGACCAATGGATTATTCACGTCCTGAACACTGTTGTGTGGATTTTATCTAAAGTGACTCCTGTGCTTCTAAAACTCAAGTTTGTTCTTGGTTGCAGTAAACTAGTTCTTTGAAACTTTTGATTTAAAGAACATTGTTTTGCAAACAATCCAAATAATTCCAAGGCACAGACCTGCCAACTCCAATAAACCGGCTGTTTTTCAAGGGTAGGTTGACTGACGACTGAGTTACAATTTCTTAGTCCAAAGCACATCTCAGTTCTTTTAAAATAGCTTTTACATTTGAAATTATATAAAAGAAATGGGGGGGTGGTGAAAAGACAAATCTAACTTTATTCACTCAATCTTTTCTGAATAGAAATTAAATAAGCAAGACTTCACAAGACAAATGTATACAATAGCATCAATTACTAAGAAAAACTAATTAAGCAATCTGAATAAATGTAATGTTCAAAAATAATCACCCACGTTGACAAAATATGACAGATACACAAATACGTATTGTAAAAGAAAATATCTGAAGTAGTATGGATTCTCTACTCTCTCTAGAGACGAAAATGCTCTGACAGAATACTAATTTGTTGCATAATTTGACACAATGAAAGGGGGTGTTGCAATTAACAAAAAGAGAATCTGACCTGCCTTTCTGTGAATGCTGAATCAGGTGACATGCTTGGTATCACACAGCAGCCAGAACATGTCAGGTGGTTCTGAACAAAACTAATAGTGCTTTTTCATATTCTGTGTGATGTTGCCAGGTGTCAAGTTGAATACCGGAGTCCATTTTCACATTACTTGAAGGGGAAGATGTGTTACAAGTGTGACTATCTATGCATGTATGGTATGTTTGTTATTTACATAGAGTACAGAGAAGGCAAGCAGAGGGTGTGTCTGCCTATAGCGGTGAAGGCTCGAGGTTGACGGCTGATGCTGATTGAAGTGAGGCTTCTTGTTTACTTGAGCAGCTTGTTGGCTCTTTGGTTCGCATCGTCAATGCGAACTTTGTTCATCTCCGCCTGAAAGGCACGGGTGAAAAGGTAAGAGGCCGAGCAACATCAATACCTTCATAGAAGACGAGGTAGCAAACAACAAGAGATGGAATGGGAGGGCGGGGTAGACTAGCTGAGATGAGTGTTTATAATCCTTGGAAAATGTATGTGTTAATTCTGCCATTTAGCAGCAGCAGTCAATATCTGTGTTGACATTTAATCATTTTCTTGAAGAGGCAGGGGAAAATTAGTTTTACTCCAAGATAGTTCAGATTCTCTGGTGAGGTTTTGTGGACCATTACATTAGTAGCATGAGGGACATTGGTAAGATGACAGACACGTTACCTTATCTGTCATGCGGTCAATGTGTTTGTTCTGCTTGTCGATCTCGTTGCCCATGTCCACAGCCATGTTCTTCAGGTTCCCTATGATACCGCCCACAGCCTCCAGGTTGTCCTCCATCTCATCCTCCCGGGCATCATTGGTTATCCTAAAACAGAGTTGTCAAACTCTCACAACATGGCAGTGTTGTGTGCATATGGCCTATTGTGGATACATGGTCTGCCACGAAACAAGGCACACAAATTAATGGAGCATTCTCACTCTGACATAAATTAAAGTGCTGCGCTGCTCTTGTGCTTTACACTCATCTCTCTCTCACACACACACACACACACACACACACACACACACACACAGAGCAGACAGCTGATACGTGTTCGTCAAGGCCCATGGATATCGAATTGTTTAGGTAAAGGTGGTTTTAATGACGACTGCATCATTTTTCTGCTATCTAATATCTACCGGCCTACAGAAAATATGGAATATGTCGCTGCAAACCTGAAATGATTATAGCAAGTTGACATTTTGCTGTTTCTTAATGATAATTTTGAGATCGCTTTAGAAGGCACACTACTTACCCACATAGCCTACGATCTCCAAAACATATTAACCTTCATCCTAATGTACTACTCCATCTGGATAAAATCATGGTCGCTGGTGTAGGGCACATCAATACGTAATTCACAACCAACCTTTACCACGTGTGTTGGTGCTTCTTTTGAATATAAAACATTTCAGTTACACTTCTCCCTGTTTCCCTTGTTGACTCTTTGGATTAGGCCTAATAGTCATTCCACCCTTGTCTTTTCTTGTTTGCCCTTAAAATTACAATAATATCGGCCAACAAAAAAAGAATTATCGTGACAGGCCTAGCAACCACTAAATTATCGGGTCATGATCGGCCAGTGTCTATTTATAGGTAGGATAAATAAGTCTACTTTTTATATAACACAAACTGGATATCGGATAAAGAAAATTGTAGATTTAGCAAGCAAAAATTTGATTGATTTTACAGTTTAAACAATAGCAACAATATTCTCTATTGATGTTCATGGCTGTAGTAACGTCAGTCGCTAGTCACACAGATATGAGCCCAGTCAGCGGCATAGTGGTGGGTCTGCAGCGACTTGCATTGCCTAACTAGCATGTTAAACTATGGAAATATGGTAAGGTAGAATTAACAAACATACATACAGCCTAAGTCTCTGATACGGCTGACTGTAACTATTACATTTGCTACAGTCTTGCAGAAATGTCTCACAGAAATGTGAGATTTTCGTCTCTCCGGGAACCATGACCTTATCGTGGTGGAGAGGTTTGGGTGCCCCTATGAACCTGAGGGCTGTGTTGTCTGGAGCCTTGTGCTCCTGGTA
>JAODTR010087350.1:0-11802 GCA_025399935.1 Amblyopsis rosae | reverse complement strand
AGAAAAACTTCACCCCACCCCCCCCCCCCCCCCCTTCCCTGTCTACGCTGTTTTCAATTAATATTCTAATAATTATGATATCTTTCCTTTTCTTGGAAATTAAGCAATTTATTATGATATTATCATTATCTTTGATGATTGAATGATACATTGGTAATGTGTGTTAGCCCTGTTATCATGATGCTGTCATTATTTCAAACAGAATATTACTTACAACTGTTCATCTGTTGACAAATGTACTAATTGTTCACTTTGGATAAAAGCATCTGCTAAATGATATAAATGTAAATATACATTTCAAGTTTAACCTTGCAATCGTCTTGTTATCCACTCGCTTCAAATAATAAGTAGGCCACTGTACAGAGGAGGATGGCCCTGCCCACAGAAACTCCACAGCGCCACACATCTGTGGCCATATTGGGTACTGTTAAGCGGGTCTTAACTTTACCGTAGCGTTGACGGACCAATCCATGTTTTACATTATAGGGAGGTATAGGCAAAGGAGAATAGATTTTGAGTAAAATTAAGATAAAAAATAAGCATTTAAATGACTCATACACAATATATAAAGTTTGACAAATATACATTTTTGACAAACTATTCAGAGATTATCTAAAGCAGAGGTGTCAAACTCAATCACAGAGCGGGCCAAAATTAAGAATTGGGACCATGTAGAAGGCTTATGTTATATTCATGCTATATCCACTTTATTCTTGATCTGACATATTTCCCATGATTCATAGCTCATCAATAACTGTCTGTAGTTTTTGCAGTGGTACTGTAGGCCTACAGTATAGTGAAGACACCAAGGAGCCATCTTAACTTGACAATGTTCACTAAATCATGTGTGGCCTGCAGGCCTAGAGTCTGACATCTGTGATTTAAAGGTTAGAGGGCTCTTTTGGGCCGCCTTTGACCCAGGGCCTGGGGATAACTGACCAGGCCTCCCCCCCACCATCCCATGTCAAAGGCCCTGCAAACACACAATCACGCACACACACACACACACACACACACACACACACACAGGCTTTAGTGCAGACTTCTTTATACTGGTCTGTTTCCCACAGTACAATTGGCTGCAGCAACCTCTAATAATCAATACCAGCTCTTTATTGTTTCAGATACTGCATATTTGCTGAATTGACTAATAAAAAAAGGACGATATTTTAGCCTGCTTGGTGAATGTTGCAAACTTTCCTTCAAAGAACAAAGGGCATTGTGAAGGTGCAAGCGTTTTTTGTGCCATTTGTAGTGGAGAGATTTTTGGGTGTGTTTCCTAAAGAGGATTGGAAACAGGTGTGGACAATTGGAGTAATCACCTGTTTACTGCGGGAGGAAGGCCAGGCATAAGAGATGTGCACATAAAAACCTACAGCATATGCTGGACCCTGTTGGGTGGAAATCCACAATGTGTTCTTTTATATGACTAAAGATTGAACATACCGTGCTGTTTGCCCAAATAAACTCACTGTGTGAACACGTATTGCTGTTACAGACATATTATCGACAACATGCTCTTATCTCACTATTTATATAAAAAAACTAAATGTATGCACTTTATTAGCTAGGCCATTACCTATTGCACTTTAGTAGCTAGGCCATTAACTATTGCACTTTATATGTTTGACTATGTGGTAATAGGTATTATGACATTATGCTGATTATGCATTATGCATTTGCTCTATTTAGAATATTGTTTGCTTATAATTGCTGGTATATGACCTGTCCGACTATTGTCAAATGTATTACATGTAAGTCACTTTGGATAAAAGAGTCTGCCAAATGCTGTAAATGTAAACAACAAAAGTCAAACTGGCACTGAAGGATAATAGGTGTTAGTCATGGCAAGAAACGTTTTGCGCCTAAACTTCATCACTTTTGGTTACAACCTGTAAAGATACAAGAGATGGCAACTGACCAGGATTGTTCCTAATTTGTTATCTCCTTTCTCAGCAGTCCTGACTTTGTGACAGGCAGACGTTGCATGTCTCACAACCACCACCTTGTGCCTCAGTAGATGCCAGTTCAAGGTCTCGCCAACAAATGTTACCGGTCTCTCTAAATTGCCATTTATAAAATGTCAATGGAAACTAAAGGTGCTTTCACATTGTCAGGGGAGACAATTGGTCTAATCTAAGTTGTTCATTCATTCACTGTGTGGTTCTGAGTTAAACACTATCCTCTGAAGGTTTACAGTAACCACTGTGGTTTGGGAATGAAACAAGGATATAGAAGGGGAATTGAGGAGCGAGATAAATAGAAAAAGAGAGAGAAACTCCTCCACGTCTGCAGAAGGCCTTTTGACAATTCAATACAATACAATGACAATGCATTCAATCATGGTTTGCTTTCAAAGCAGCTTAATATTGCAACTACTGCATATAGTTTTGGTTGTTAGTTTTGCATTTGTTGGAGAGAGAAAACGGCACTGGCTCCTTGCGGCGAGCCTTTTCGAGAGGGAGGCAGGCTATAGTGAATGCTACAGAGGACGGTGACGTTTATGAGCAGAAGGATGCACTGAAAAAGTGGGAAATACAGTAGAGAAGAGAAGCGGTGGTGGTAGTGTGTGTATGTCGGCGGAGGTGTGTGTGTGTGTGTGTGTGTGTGTGTGTGGGGGGGGGGGTTATGTTGGAGAGAGAGACTCAAAAATCAAGTGTAGGTGAGATTGCTGAATCAGGGTTGATTGTGCCTGGGAGAGACAATAAAGCCTGTAATCATCCGTCTCTGCTGCACAGGCCTGGCAATTATGTGCCCATACCTGACCGGCAGGACAGAAAGGCCAAAATCCATCTCACTTCGGCACTGGCACAGCGCTCGAACCCAGTGCATTCCTCCATTGACGCAACAAACCAAATAAAAATATTCCCTCTTTCAGCGCAACGAGTTGAAAGAACAATGTCTAAATAGCAGGTTTGGGCTGTGGCATCTTCAGTAATGGACGGTCAATTTTGCAGGCAAGCCACAGGTCATGTTGGAGGATGCATTGAAAGGACGTTGGCTGTCACCAGAAATAAGGGATATTGTGCCTCTCATATAAGAATATGGGCAGCTCACTCATTCTGAGCACAGCTGGTTTCTCCTGCTGGGACCCTTCACCTCTCTGCCACACAGAAACGTGCACAAATCCATATCCACGTAGACATAGACAGACGTAGGCACACCAACACACCAAGTAGCAAGGCACGCGGGGACACACACATCTCTCGATTACTTAGATAAAAAGACCCAATGAGTCCGTTTGTCTCAGTTTTAATGGATAGGCTATTTGTTGCCACGTCGTGCCGTCATCATACTGCAACATCTGCCTTCAAACAGCACTCTGACACTGGCAATAAGTGTACAAATTTACCTCCATCTCTCTCAAATACATCAGAGTCTGAAGCATATAGACGATCCCTCTCATGCTAAAAGCACTGCACTAAGGTCTAAAAGCATTTCCCTGCCAGTCCAATAAAGCAGCGAAATCCATTTTGTGGTTGTAATTAATCTATTCTATTGACTGAATAAAAACCCCGTGGTACAAGTCAAGTAGTGACTGGCTTTTTTTGTTTTGTTTTTTGCCTATCTCTCCTACCCCCTTTTTACAGGATCATTTAGAAAATAATTGTGCATGTGTCTACTGTGTTGTGGGCATCAATGCTTTTACCTGGACAAACATAAAGTAAAAAGCAAAAAGCATTTGAGGGAACGGGGCCTTGTGTCACACTTGGTCAGACCTGTCACTGTTTATTAATTTACTGTGATGACAAGCAGAACACACTGTCAAATGTAATTGCTTGCAGACCTGCATCACATTAAATATAAAATACACTGACTCTCATTTTGTGTAATCTTAGAAAATAATCTTTACCCTAAGGTCAGAGAACTAGCCCCTGCCAACAAGGACTATGAAGGCAAGCCCTGAACAAGCTAGCAAGAAACCTTTCTCTAAATGGCAGTTTTGTTTGTTAAGACAATGCAATGACAGCACATTAAAGTAATAACATGTCTGGGCAGCAAGAGCACAGCTCCATACAACGCAGCCACGCCCACAGTTTCTTCAGATGACACACATTGTTTACTCTCTAAAAAGCAATAAGAAACACAAAAACTACTTTTTAAATCGTTGTCAGCAAGCAGATTAAAGACATTACCTGCAAATTGAATTTATACTTCAGGAGAAAAAATAAATAGAAGAAAAAAAATGAAATGCCACGAAACGCCAACAAAAAAAGACCATCATCCCTAGTCAGCTCTCCTATCTTCTAGCCTGCGTTTCTCCATGTATTGCCAGGGGAGCATGCGCTATACCTGATAAGCAAAGGTAGGAGCTCTCCGACATCTGTCTGCTTGATGGGCCAAGTATCAAAGCCCACCCAAAGTGCTGGATGAAGAGCATCAATAAAGGCCTTTAATCCTCTCCCGGGGCCAATGCCCCACTGCTAATAAAGGATCATGTTACCACCTGCAGTGAGGCGAACGTGGCTTGGCATGGGACTCTATGAAGTGATTGTGACAAGTCACTTGTTGCCAGACAGAAGGCAGTGTGTAATGAGCATTAGCGGACTAGCCGTTCCTTTGCTCTTTTTGTTTTACAGTTTTTCATGTCTTTTCTGCATCGCGCTCTCTGCTGGTGGTCAGAGCCTTTTCCATAATACATAAATAACATCAAGCACTTTAAGATGCAGAGTATACTGTAGCCATACACTCATTGTTATTCAGAGAAACCCAATTTGGACTTCTAATTTGTTCAGGTTGTTTTCTGAAGCTTATTTGATAGAGCCACATCGTTGTTTTGTCTTGCACATATTTAGAAATCAATGCAATGAACACGTTGTAGAGTTGACAGGATATCAAACACACAGCACTCAGCATTAGTAAACTAGAGTGTATTGTCCACAAAGCCATGCAATCTGGTAACTCCATAAGCCTCCATTGACTCAACACAATGAGCAGGCCCCACAGGCAAAGAGCCGATTCTAAAGCAGAAATTACAGAGCAGCAGTTCTGACATACCTCAGTTGAGGCGAGAAAGAGCTAATATCAACAACATGATTAGGCAGAAGATTAACCGACACAAGCCAGCTTACTGTTACAGCACTCTAAAGGTTATGCACTATGCAATTTGTAGGTTCTACCACTCCAAGTGGTTATGCACACAATATTGTGTATTGTGTACAATAATATTAACAGATGAGCTCTTTTTAATTTTGTTTTGTATTGTATTTATTTATTTATTTATTAATAAAGCAGCAATAAACTTTAAAAACCATGAACTTTCTTACTAAATACTGTATACTCCATCCATGGCTTGCATACTGTACCAGAACAGAATCTGCACTGTATTCGTTCAAGACCCTGACTTTAAAGAGAGACTTCTCAATTTTAAGCCTAGTCCCTTCAGACAGAAGCAATTCAATGGTGAATCCCGTCGGCCTGCACAGGGTCATCATGCACACCCACGTCTGTCCACACGTGAGTCAGTGTTGTAATTAAAGCCTGTAATCTGGCCGCGTGCACGCACTCACCTCGGTCGGTGTCGTAGAGGTAGACGAACTTCTGCCACTTGTAGTGAGAGAGTAGGCTGAGGACAGCCCCGCGGAGAGCGGGCCGCATTTGGATGACAAACTGCACCTCGTTATCCGTGGGGTAGCTGGGCGTGACGAAGGAAGTGTGCAGGGCGCCGCAGAAGGAGGTCAGGGTGTTCATGGACTTCTTGTCGTAGAAGCCGAAGATGGCGTACACCCCGCGAGAGAACTGGGAGCAGACTGCAAGCACATGGGAGGGGGGAGGTGTCACGGCTTGTTGATACAGTACAATCACACTCTTACAGTACCAGTAGCTGTCAGTGAGTAGGTAGATGGCTAATACATCTAGGGAGGAGGGACCCGAAAGGCCACACACATCCCACACACACACACACACACACACACAAAAAGACGAAAATAAGATAGGAGAAAACTTTCACTCCGTTCACTCCGGAAAAATCTATAACAGTCAATTTGGGGAATGAGATTCGAAGTAATACACGCATTAGTCTTTATCAGCATAACATTTTCCATGGGATGACATTTATTCTGCAGCAAGGAACATTCACATTTATTTGTGTATTTGTCACGGAGCGAGAGAAAGGCCATGCAGTCCCACACACACACACACAAAAAGAGAAGCGCATACACCTCTCCGTTCAAGTTGTTTGGTGTCGCGATACTGTATCTTGTAAAGTCGGGCGCTACAACAGTTAAGAAGTTCCATGCTAATCCTTCTCCTTCTGGGAGAAGCAGAGTGTGCCTTGTGCACAAACCGCCCGGGTGAGTGAGACGTCAAGGGAGGTGGAGGAGGAACGAGGTGGGTCTATCATCCTGCCTTTTCTCATCTCCTTTAATTCCTTCCCTATCTGTCCTACTGCAGACAGCCCTCCTTGCTCCCCGAGCCAGACAGTGTGCGTCCACCTTTCACACACACACACACACACACACCATCGCCCATGCGTGCACACACGCTCACAGCTCCCTGATAAGTGAATCAACAGATGGACAGTGGCATTGTGACTGAGCTGTGCGGGGTGACCGGTGCAAGACTCTCACAATGAAGGGGAGCAAGTAGGAGATCTAGTCTTCCTGCTGCAGGCCACGTTTGCTGCTTCTTAATTTGGGCCAGCGCTGCTGCCACGGAACCTGTCCTCCAGGGGAAGATGGGGGGGGGGGGGGGGGGGGTGGACTGTGGCCACAGCCTCCTTTCACACACTCTCCCCCTCTCTCCCTCCCTCCCGCTTTTACAGTAGGCTGGGCGCTGTACAAGGCCCGAATGTCGATATGGGCTAAGCCTCTCCACCTTCCCGCAACCTCGTCTTTTGCCATTGTGACTCATGTCTCTCTCTCTCTATGACCCTCGTTATTATTTACTCTTCCCATGGATGTCTGTCTATTCATGAATGATTATTACATTATCTCTCTCTCTCTCTCTCTCTCTCTCTCAGTTCAGTTGGGTTCAAGGAAGGCTTTATTGGCATGACCAGGTAATTTATCATATTGCCAAAGCAACAACAACAACAACAATGAAACAAAAACGTATACTGTATATACACTGAACATACATGGAAGTAATAACAAAATGTTTTACAAACGCTGACAGTACCTTATTGCCGTGAATGCATGATGGTTGGTGCAGGGGAGTAGTCAGCCACAGTCTCTCATGTTGTGACAAACTGTCACATAACATGCTGCTAGCCTATATAGCACTCCCTGACCTCCTAGTAGGAACACTAGTTGGTCTTGTTTGGGGGGATCCACTATATCTGTTAGATCTAATGAATGGGCTATAAACTGATTGAAATATTGAATTCTATGTCTCCCTATTCATTCATGACTAATTCACATTCTTCTCTCTCTCTCTCTCTCTCTCTCTCTCTCTCTCTCTCTCTCTCTCGCTGTCTGTCTGTCCTTTATTGTCTCTCCTCTACCTCAGCCATCTGCGCCCTCCCTAAAGCATACATCTTCCTCAAGCATGGCGGTACCTCTCCTCACGTGAGTGCCTCGGATATACCGCCACCTGCTTCCAAGTACCTCTCACTGGAGAGCAGTGGAGCTGCTGGAATTTCAGGGTTCACGGGTAGTCATTGAAGATGTGGTCGGGATGGGGGGGGGGGGTGCTTATTGACGTGACGGAACTGCAGCCCGCTCCCCATATTCACCTCGCCCTGCTCCGTAATTAAGTGAAATTTAAATAAATGTCAGACGGGGAAATTACAGCGGGGCCCGTGCGTCGGCAAGCGCCACGCCGCTTCCCATAATTCACCTCTCCGCCGGTCATGCGTGTTAACCCGCGGGCCTGCAGACACGCACGCACGCACACACACACACACACACACACACACACACACACACACACACACACACAGACACACAGACACTTGCATAAGTGGCGTCCCTGAAGCTTAAGTGCAAAAAGAGCACAAGTGGACAATCTCTCTCTCTCTCTCTTCCTCTCATCTCCTCCTTTCTCCTGTCCTCCTCTTTCTTGATTTATTTCCACCCCTCTGTTGTGTTTCTCTCATCCTCTGCAGCTTGTGTAACACCTCCTGCTCCTTCCATCTCCTCATCCTCCTCCTGCAGGAAACCAGAGGCCCATATCCAGCTCACTGGTCAGCTCGACTGTGCGGGCACACACACACACACACACACACACATACACACGCGTGCGCGCGGTGCCCTCGTTCCATTCTCTATAATCAGGACACGCTGCCAGACTATGGGGACGTTACATTTCCCGATGCATAGCTGGAGATAGCTGGCCTGGAACTGCTAGTTCAGAAGGATATGTGGTGTCACATACAAAAACAACCAACAACAACAACAACAATAAACCCCCACACACAACCGTTTTTGTGCACACTGTGCATGCATTGGGAATGGGGCTGTGCATTCAAAATGTCAGGGAGGATTGTATCTCTTTAGCGGGGGGCTTTCCCTTCCCCTCTTACAGAGAGCCAGGCCAGAGCTGTCTTGGAGCCAGGCCATAGCCCCCCCCACCCACCCATACCCCCAAGCCCCACCCTGCCACTTGTCCTGCATTTCCCCTTCCTCTGTGCCTGTTGTCTCATACCTGCTGTAGCACGGGAGCCCTCCCACCGTATAGACGCACTCGCGCTCGAGACACGCGAGACCCCCCCCCCCCCCCATTCTCACCACTCCACAGTGCACCGCTGTTGTCCCACTCAAAGGCGCTAAGATGCTGTCACAGGAAGATAGCTTCTAAGTGCCTCGGGGGGAAGGGGATTGCATCAGCTCTTGTCATTTAGAGATGTGAGGCGTTTCGAGCCGCTAACTCAAATGCCAGACCCAGATTCTACAACGTCTCGGGTGCGATGCATCCGCCGAACAGGGAAGACGTCTGTACCGCTGTTCTTACCACGCATCTATTAGTTCAAAATCATTGCTTACGACAAATGCCAAGAAAAGATGGAAGCAGGCTCTAGTGCATAAGGTAAAACGGTAAATTGATACAATCCTGATTTCAACTTCTTTTATACACACTTTTTGAAATTCTGTTTGCCTCAGAAATGGGCCCTAAGCGTGTGTTTGTGCGTGTGTGTCTTTACATGCACTTGAGTGCAATGTGCTTTGTGTGTGCTGGGCTGTGTGATGGATGACTTAGGGAGCATGGAGTCAGGTGTCGACACCCTCCCCCAAAGTGGCAGGTTAATGTGACGCTCATCCACCAACCCTGAAGGATCAGGCCCTTTATAACGTACCCCAGATCTAGGGGCAAACTATCACCCAGTCACTACATAAAGGGGCTCCCTGTACGGCTGTGATCCCCAAAAGGAGGCCTGTGGGGGAGGTCCGGCCCCCAAGAGCAAAATGTTTGGCCCGCAACGACCCATTGGCAAACCTAAAGCACAATAAAAGTCTCTACCGCACTTGAATTTACGGCGCACTGTTTCTGTCTTCCGTGTGTGTCAGAGTTTGACACACGCACCAGCACGTATTCTCTGAGGACTAGGGATGGCATCGATACGCTCCTGAGATCGGAAATCGGTCCGATACTAACTTAAATGGCTAGATCAGTATCGGTGACAATTGGACAGTTGTAACCGATCCACGGGGCTGATCCAATTAAATTAATTTACACGGATAGATCTACTATCCTGCACCAGCCATGTCTAACCTACCCAGGCCACACTATCAGCAACAGGTTTCTAAAATGCAATTTAGGTCCTAAAATAGAGATTGGCTGTCATTTACTTTTAAACTTAACTTTAATTTAACACTATAATCGGATTGGTACTCGGTATCGGCCAATACCCAAAGTGCCGGTAGCTGTATCGATATAAAACGAACTGTATCGTGCCATTCCTACCGAAGACCCACCCATACACTGTCTCCGACTGGCTCTCTCTAACCAAACAAAAAACATAGCCAATATTATGATATTAATGCATTATGTATAAAATGTTGACACAATCGTGGACATTTTCCCCCTGGTGTTGATTGTATGCTAAGTAAACATTCCACAGTTTAGGCATATCTTCCACAGGGAAGAGATGCCGGCTGGTCTGTTAGTAGCGAAAGACAGCCAGACTAGCTAAAAGAAGCATGGCAATGTGCACAATGAATATAATTTGCACATTTTACACAATTTAAACAAAAAAGCCACAGAGGAAAATACGAACAAAGCTCTGCAATAATACACTTTTTGAAGTTTGGAAATAGTGGACAACGAGACTGCAGCTACAGAGACTACAGTAAGCTACCTAATGATATATGGACTCTAGGTTTAAAGTTTATGTATGTAAATGTAATTATTTGGGCCAGTAAAAAAAGGCTATGCTTGCCAGTGGCGGTGGACATTTTTAAACTACCAACCACCTGGGCCATTGAGTCAAAAAGGTTTATTTCGGTAATGGCGGTCTACAACGCAGTTCATATTTTTAACACATAACATAATGATCTGTTGTGTGACCCATTGCTGTCACTTTGCTCACTGATTGGTGAGCTAACATTCATCTATTTCTGCCCATCCATCAGTGTTTTTGTGGAATAATAATCATAACAACAATACTGAGTGAGCATAACGGTGGAGCATTCTAAAACAGATATCCACATAGTACAAATGAACTGCCCTTCAGTTTCAGTATTTGCTCACATTGAATCCTACTGAGCTGAATGAATGTGGCTGTAGAGATGCTGTTGATGGCCGTCTGTGGAAAGTGGTTGCATATAGACACTGTTTAAGAAAGGCTTATATAGACATATGTCAGGCCTTTATAGAAACTTTCAGTTATGTTTACCATAGACTATTTGCTGTAGAACTGTTTGTAGTTCATCCTTTTTTTAAAGTCAGATGTAAAAAGGTGCGTGCCAGTGTGGTGGGTCCCTGTTTAACCCTGAACATTTTGTCCTTTGGGTTGGCATGCTTGACATATTTTGGCCCTGTATGATATACTATACGGTATACTACGGCAACAGAATATATGGAGAACCAATATTAATTCATTTAAAATGTATAAATATTCAATCCTTGTTTAATTTCCTTGAGACCCCAAATAATGCATTGCATTAGCTCGCATTCTGGGTATTGGCATTTTAATTAGTTAGAGCAACTCCAAGCTATAGTTTCAAGATTAATATTGCTGCAAATAACTTTTTTCTATGTTAAGATACTGGAGTAAATGCATCCTGAGTCTTTAACCAACATTTTTTTGAGCCATGCTGGTTGTTAGCGTGTTGAAAACACGAGAGATAACCTCTAATATATGTATTCTAGCACATGTACTGAAGCGGTGTCATACCCAGGGTTGCGCTGACGGGCGGCGCAACCTCGTCTTCGTCTTGCCTCGCCGGTGAGTGGTTCTGCAGGTGGTGGACTGCCCGTGTTTACCGGCGACCCACACCCATACATGCAATCAGCTGAATGCCTTCAGCCGTGTGATTGTGGGGGCATATATTCTGGTGACTCCATGTCACCAGACAGAAACGCAGCAAACGTACGACGAACGAAGCAAAGCGTAGTACTACGGCTTTGTTGTTGTGAGTTGTTTGCCACTTTATGTTAAGGAGCCGGGGCTGTGTATATCGGATAATTTTTTCAACACGCACAGAGAACGGTTAGCTAGCAAAATGCAAGAAGATTTTTGGTGAATTTGACAAAATGCTAATTAGTGTACAATTAGCTTGCAATAGCTGACTTTACCTTTAATAAGTGATTGTTGTTATTATCCATCCATCCATCCATCTTCATCCGCTTATCCAGAGTCGGGTCGCGGGGGCAGCAGCTACAGCAGGGGACCCCAAACCTCCCTTTCCCGAGCCACATTGG